>RXPK01000764.1:0-54271 GCA_004143645.1 Protaetia brevitarsis
TATTACAGCATTGAAATACAGGTGTTCAAAACTGGAGGAACAAAGGACATATTTTCAAATGCAGAAAACTCATTTTTTTAAAAATAGACACCGTATTTTAATCGGAATTAGGAAGTAAATATCACCCCTATCCTTATATGAGTGTCCTATACTACATCTAATAATAAAGAGCGTCTTTTTTTAAAGCTAAGTAGCCCTATCTTGCGTGTTTGTAGCTGGCCTGAATGGGATTAATGTCAATTCATTGCCTACAAGAGTGTTTATTAAATCATTTATTACCTTTGTACAGCCAATATTAATAGAATGACTATTCGAACAGACTATTTTGTAATGGTTATTCAAAATAATACATGAAATTTGACGTGAATCCATTTCAGAGCCAGCTACAAACATTTAAAGATAGGCATTTATCTTTTTAACAAAAAGTCGCTCATACTCAAAATCTATTAAGATAGGTGTAGGAATGCTTATAAAGTGATAGTGGATGATATTACTTCCTAATTCCGAAATTAAAATACAGGGTGTTTATTTAAAAAAATTGAGTTTTCTGCATTTGAAAATTGCACTTGTTTTCAGTTTTACACCCTATGTTAGGATGTAAAGTTGCTTCCCGTTCTAGAAATTCTACATCATAACATACAAATTGGGGTCTCTACTTGGCATATAACGAGATATAATTCTCAATGCATGATTATGACTAAATAAAAAAAAAACTTAAATACTCAAAAATGGGAACATGTAGCAAGGAATAGCTAATTGAAACTGGCGTATTTATAGTTGTAGAACCAAAAATGAATAAAATTATATCATCTATTTAAAATATAAAGTTGACATCCCTTTCCGGTCAACTGGAAGTGTATTTTGTTAGGTTATTTTGCTTTTATAGTTCCAATGAACAGTATACTGATGCCGAAACTCAATAAAGTATATAATAGAACATGATAACTTTTAATGAATCAGTTACGTGAATATCCTGTATAACCATAATTAATAATGAAATAAATAAATAGAAAATAGTAGTATAAAAATGGCAAAATTTCAATATGTCATACGTTAATTCAATTAAACAAATAATACGGTTTTATATGGAGGTATATCTGGTTGCGTTACTCGCTAGTTTTCATGTATTGAGAATTTGTTTTAATACGTTACCGTTGGGAAATTTTTGGGTAAAGAAGAAGAGTATTGTATATCAACAGTTAGTAATGCTGTCAGCACAAAAAAAGGAGAAAAGAAAACTAAAGAGTATTCTTCACCATATATATACTACTGACCTTCCTTAAATAAAGCTATTCATGAAGAACAGTTTCACTGTACCGCATTTTAACCAATCTCCGAGTATACCTACTGGCATTGCTGGACTTAATTAAATCCTTTTCCCAGACACATCCCGCTTACATCGCGAAAATAAATGAAGGAGGAGTAATTAAGATCCGCGAGTAAAACTTAATACCCATTCGGTAAAAATAGAATTAGCTGAGGTAGTTAATATGAAGGGGGATCGTTGTGTGGTCGGTCGTCTTGCGCCCTCTATGGTAAGCAGTGAAGCGGTCCCAGTTTTGGAATTCGTAATGTTGTACATACCGCAACTACTGCACATCGGGAAAATCGTTACGATTGTGCTTTGTGTGCTTCGGCGCGATGATATAATTAATTTTCAGTATTTTAGACTTCCTACCTTAATCTATTTACGGTGAGACATTTATTACAGGGGTATAGGGGTATACTTTATTCTTTTGTGCTGTAAATTAAGTGGTGAAATGCATGAGTTATATGGTTTGCGACTGAGAAACAAAGTTTCCCAACAACCCGAATATATAGATATTTTTAAAAATAATTAAAATATTTTCGTAGAGGTTTTGAATATATTTTCATATTTTTCTATATAGTAAAATATTCAATTAAAATTTATCATATTTAAATAATTAGCCTAATTTTCTAAAATATTATAGAAAATTGGATTTTTTTAGCAATCTATTAATTGTCAAAATAACTAAAATTTTCTTGTTATTTAGAATGTATAACGTCGATACGAAAAGTTGAACATACATAGGGTTAAAAGCAAGACTTGTTTTCACATCACCATAAGTTAATATCAAATTCTCATCTTTTAGCATATCAATTTACAATTAATCACTATTTTAAATGTTCTAAATAAAAAACAAACTATTTATATATTTATTTAATAAGCCAATAAAAATGAAAAATACTCATTTTTAATCTAGCCTTGGTTGTGCCAGGTACACCCTATGGCTTTTTCATATCTTTGGTAGTGGCGTCTCATGGCGTTTCCTTGTGGCCTCTAAAACAATGCCAATTTTATTAGATCATACCATGAATAAAACTCGTACACATTATCAACACCTACTAATACATTGAGCATTTACAATAATTGGAGTGTAGCTACATTCTAATACTTACGATATTATTTTTACTTTATTTCACAATATTTGAAAAATTCTACTACAACAATAACAACGCAACGTATTCTAACCCTATTGAGGTTATGAGCCTTATTCTACGAGATGAATCTCTTAAGCAAATCACTAGCAATTTATCTGGTAGAGCAGTACATATATATGCATACAATTCCTACAATTATATTATTAAAACGATTTTTTCACATAGCATATTGAGCATTCCAATTATCTTATAAATGCCATGACATGTTCAAAGTTTTGCTTACCTCGTAGTCACCACAAAAACTAAAACACACCCCGCAACAATTAATTACACAGTTACCCTAATCTGCCTAATTCGTATACTATTATAAACCTATAACATTAACGGACAAACGAAATGAAACCGTTGATGATACCACGTGCGCTTATCCATTCTAATTACCTAATCCATAGACGCATAAACAATACTAAATCAATATAACACCGCCACGTAATGAATAGAGGTTTGTTTGACGTTCGCACTTACAAATATTACAAATTAATATAATTACCAAAACGCAGATATATTAATAGAAAGTTACAGCGCTCAACTTAGATACTAATTAATCATATTAGATATATATTATCTAATTTAATCTTTAAACTATCATTTTAAATAGGTACATACCTACTTAATATGTATGCATATTTTACCCATTTTATATTATGTCCTACGCACCAAATGTACAAAAGCAAAAATTCAATCTTTTTTTTATATATGAAAATAATATTTTACAGACCATACAAAGCAAATATTCTTGCAAGTGATGGAAAAATATATTGAGAAAAACATTGCAATAAAAAATTATTAATGCTACATAACAATATATTTTTTAAATGTTTTCCTAATATATTTTCTACAATATATTTATGCATATTATCTTAATAGTACTAGTATTTAAAAAAGATTTATATTTTTTAATATTTTATAAAATATTGAAATAAATATAGTTGGTCACTTGGGCGTATATGAAAATGGTCTAATAGGTATTAAGTATTGAATTTAAGAGACAACATTTTTTTCTGCATGCTACCGTAAAAAAATACCTTTGTATTAATCTCTACTCACTTAAGGTTCGCTTGTCGGACGACATTTTTATGCAACAGCGGATCATATTTTGTTTATTCAGATCTCTCGAAGTGTATTGAACTTTTGCGGGGAAGATTCCCTTGTCATTATCCGCGGTTACGGTGGCAAGAAATCTTCTCCGCGTCCACCCGTACATGAACTATTTCTCGTCCTCTGGAGACAATAAATGATGATTTAATGTAGGCTTGCCGTTGTTGGCCCTAAGAAATCTGAATTTAAATTGGGGCATCTGGGCCTGCTAATGCCATTTTTACAACCAGTAGCGTGTGGCATTTCTTGTAAGTTGTCTCTTAATGAAGAACTTTGTAAACGATAGATTTTTTTAAGGTACGTTATCTGCAATTAAAAGCGCGCTATCAGAAATTCTTTCAATGTTATAAAGAACTTTGTTATATATGATCATACAGTTGTGGGTTTCTATACTATGAATACAAATATGACATATTTTATATTGATATACACAGAGACTCAAATGATTGTCAATTCCGCTCCTATAGATAGTAACAGGTGTAGGTTATATGCGCGGTTTGTAATGAAGGTTTGAACTAAGTCAGTGTTGGAACATAAGAAAGTAAACGGATCTGTCATAAATAAGGAAAACGTAAACTATATTTGAACTCGCATTATATAAACGACTATGGATTGGTGTTTCTGCTTGTAAAAATGAAATGTAATTAATTTAACTTTACTAATTTATATTTACAATTCAGTACTAACTGGTGTTTAACTAAATTTATTTATTACTTTAATTATAACATACGATTAGTTATAATTATTAAGCGACAAACTCCATCTCTCAGTTCTTCTATGTATGCAGCGGTTTCCATAGATCCTACTTTTTAGATAGCCGAACATGAAGTATCTAATGGGGTTAGATCAGGCGATCTTGGTGGCCATCTTTGTGCTCTAACGAACCTGTCAGCAAAAAACTGTTGAAGATATTGGCAGGTTGTCGACAGTATTGCTGAGCATTATCATGCTGAAAATAACCTGCTTCAAGCTCATTTTCTTGTAACTCTGCAATAAACATTTCTAACATCTGTTGTTACGTTAGACTGTTACAGTTTCCTCGAAGAAAATTTCCCTATTATTCGTTGCCTGGACATAGCTAACCAAACTCCAACTTTTACGGGATGCAATGCGTTTCTCGAAATTCGTGTGATTTTTCTGCAGACCAGATACAATAGTTTTGTAAATTGATATAGTCTGTTAGATAAAACCAGGCGTCATCCCGAGAAAAATGATTTGTTTAGCAAGTCATCATCCCTTAAATTGTTATTAAACCAATGACAATTTCCAATCGCCATTCGTGATTAATGTAATAATTCCTGTACCGTAGAAACTTTATACGGATGAAATGTAACTTCTTTTGACAGCTCATTGCGGTGAAGTGTAGATAAGCCTATAAAATTATAAAAATGTAACAAACTATTTCACTTAAGTTAATTATGATTTTTACCTGTTTGTTGAGCTATTACTACAGATAAATTCCTTATTTTCTTACAGTATTCAGAAATCTATTGTTGGTGATATTAGATGTACATATAAACGATTTGAAAAAAAAAATAATAAGATAAATAATCGAAAGATACTACAACACGCACGCCAATGTCGCTAAATGTCAAGAAAATTCATTTAATGTATGAAATTTGTATGTAGCTAACTTCGCTCATTAAATTGATAATAAGTATAGATAAATTTTTCCGGAAAACAGTTTTTTTCTTACGACAATCATTTTGAATCACATGGTACTGGGTGGTGCAAAAGTTATATATAATTTGAATGGCTGCCATTTTGTTATAAATGAAAAAAAGCTCGGTTTAAATATTATTTAAATTATAATAATAGGATTTTGCTATTTTCTTCTTGGGCCTGTACCATAGATATTACTTTCTCGTCGACGAATAATAAGAGGCCTATTTGACGTGTATTCAAATTTTATTTTAATTTCCATACGTGTTACATGTTTCGACGAATTTTGCCTTTCTCAATGGAATAAAATTATATGAGTGAAATATTTAAAACAAGATTATTTATCTAAAACAGAAGAAATATATGGTAAAAAAATTTTACATTTAATTTAAGTCTTACGTCATGACTCTATATTGGAAATGATTAATATAAACAAGCGTGTGTTAAATTGTCGCAAAAGCTCACTTCGCGGACTTACTTCCTTTCGTTTCTGAATCGAAATTTAAATGGTAAAAATATGGTACTATGCTTCCTGCGTCTTCAGGAGCCACTTGAAAGTAACATACTTTGGCACACTGTAGTCGCATACTACGGTAATGATAGTTACATACTTGTCAAAATTGACAGACAGAATTACAAATGACAAATTGATAACACAAAATGATACATAGGGAAAAGCAGTAAGAAAGCTTTATTAAAACAGAATTAGTAGTTTTGATTTTTCGAACGCATCTCTTGTATAAATTAGCGACACTATACCTCGCATATGTTCAAATTCATTTCCGTCTGTTTGTAAACACATTGCAATCTACGAAGTATTGTCTGTATACTTGTTCAAGCCTTTCCATTAATTCTAATACTGCCGCGTTAATTCGTCCTATAACTTCGTCAGCGTCTTGTGGAGGTGTTGCGTAAACTTTCACCTTATGAAACCCCAAACAAAAATCTAAAGGATTTAGGTCGGGAGACCTTGCAGGCCATAAGATAGGACCACCGCGACCAATCCACCTGTTAGGGTAATGTTCATCCAACCACTCTCTCACATTACGAGAAAATGTGCCGGTGCTCCATCATGCACGAAAACATGCTACGGCGTATATTCAATGCATCTCGTCAATAACTTGTTCTAATACATTAAATACTCGTTGCGATCAAGTCGATTTGCAGATAGGTTGGCCCAACGACACGGTGATTTATTATACCCAGCCAAACATTACTGAAAACTTTCTTTGGTGACCGTATTCCGAAACGCATGAGATTTTCATCTGCCCAATGGTGAAAATTATGGGTATTGAGTACACCATCTCTGGTAAACATAGACTCGTCGGTCCAAGAACACCTCTTAAAAGTCGCCATCTTCTGGAATCCTATTTAAGATACTATGACAAAAGTTTAAACGTGTATGTTATCGTTTCATAGAGCGGCTGCACCTTAGTTATATGGTATGGATAAGAAGGTTTCACGTAGAACCAAATGACGGTCTTATTACTGCGGATAATGATGTGACGCCAACTGTCGAGTACTGACGGAGGGATCTTCATGTACTGAGTCTAGAATTTCCTCTTCCACTTGTAATGTACGCCGTTGTCTAGTTCGACCAGAGTTGGGATTTCTTTTCTTAACGAACCAGTTTCACGTAGACGTTGGTCCAGCCGTCGAAATACGTTCCAGTAGGATGTCTCCGGTTTGGAAAACGTACGCGATATTCTTGTTCTGCCATGTTAGCATTTCCATTACAAAACCGTATACCATATACATATCACATATTCATTAAATGTAAAAACCATTGTAAATAACCAAAACAATAAACGAGAACGATAAAAACACTGAAACAGAAACACTAATCAAGAGAATACGAGTAATCACGAAAAGAGCAGAGCTGGCATAAAATTGAACACTTCAGATTAATGTCAAATTTGACAGTATGGTTTGATTGAAATCAAATTAGAATACAAATTATGTCCTACAATGTTGCCAAACGTGTTTTCATGAGAGGATGCTTATGAAGAAATGTTGAAACCAGGCTCTAATCAAAAAGAAACTGTTACGAAAAAAACAGGAATAAGAAATCGTCTAAATTCAAAATTGCAGCTATCTATACCGACAAATAACGAACACAAACGCTTGTTAAGAACTAAAAAACCGAACTTCAAAACCTCGTGAAGACTTATGAGCATAGTACAATATTTACCATTTAGATTTTCGATTCAGAAACGAACGCAGTATGTCGCTACGTGTAGCTTTTGCGACAATTTATACACACGTTGTATATATATAAAATAATTTTATACAATATTATTTTGTTAATAATTGTTGCACACTCTCATTATTTGATACTTCTTTAGCTGGCCTGATGATGCTTGGATAGAGCGAAACCGGTCATGTGATATTAAAGAATTTTGTGAGGATCTAGACCATATTAGATTTCTTTTTTTCCCTACCTTAAGTCTAACTTGTTTGCCGTTGGAGATGAATAAACATGTCTGAAACTTAACGGAATTTGCAGTATATTTTTTTTATCCATCAGGAAACCTTCAACTTTTTTGCTATTCCCAAACCAATCTAAAGGAAGGAGTACCTACTGCAAGTACGGCTTGGAATTCGAAACAATGCACTTCTCTACCTATTTACTGATGTTACGATTGAACTTCGAAATTGGAAATCCCCACTCATGCACCGGGCAAAGAGACTTTAACCGTACACAGAGTGCTGCCCTTAAACTTCCACTGTTGGTCGGATGAAACCAATACGATCTACGTCCCGCGAATAAAAGGTATCGTACAATCAAAGGAATTGCCCGCTTCTTGGACTCGATAAATCTTCATCACTTTGTGACGCTCAGTTTATAGAAACTACAGAAGTTCTACAGTATCTTATCTACTTAATATATTAAGGCGTCTTTAAAATGTAATTGCTAATATTTTTTAAGCTTCATTTACTTGTGTGTTTTTTTTTATATAAACATGACGACTTTGCAATTGTTTAGGAAAATATCTCTGAGTATAATTATATATAATATATATAATTTTGGTTTGTCACTGATAGCTGTCACAATTTGAAGTATAATCATAGACTAACCTGACTAGAGGTTTGTTCGCTGGTGCTACACTTTCTACACTGGCTTGTGATTAAAACAAGATAGAAGATTTACTCTGTAGTTACCTAAGAAAGATAAAATATGCACCAGTGTTATTGTGTAACACCAGCGAACAAACCTTAGAATGGTAACTTCATACGCCAACTCGGACTGCGTTTAGTGACGCCTGATGACTATTCTCGTACTAAAAATTATTGACGGGTAATTTAAATGTTACTATTATTTGCTCTTTTATATTTATGATTTAAAATAGAACAAAAACACGTGATTTTGTAAAATATCTTTATTAATGTGCAAAAATACAATAAATTAAATGTACACGTACTATTTCCTATAACAATAGTGTTAAATACATAAACATTTATTTTAAATCAAAAATTAATGAAAAGCAAAAAAAGAATAACAACATATGCATTGAATATTGCATTTTAGACAAATGTGAAAATTGAAGCAATAAAATTCTAGAAATAGGTCGGTGAAAATGTGATTCATAAACATAAGTCGGAATATCATTATGATAACCACAATCTTTTATTTAGAAAAGAATTAATTATTTTAACCAGGTAAAACGATATATACATAAAAAATAATTTATAGACTGGTGACATAACTTAATTGTTGTCTAAAATCGAGACACTATCTAATCCTCCTTTCTCTATTCCAAATATTAATTAATCGTTCTACAACAAAGCTATCAATGTATTTAAATCCATTCAATCTTTGAATCAATAAAATAATGAGGATACTCTTAGCATTGAACAGAAAATCACAAAAGTTCATTGCTTACTGTCCTGAATTAATTTTTTTGTTTTATTAACCAATAAACAGAAATATGGCTTATGTAATGACATACATAAGTAATACAATACCAGTCAAATGAGTCTTACACAAATGCCCCTATGTAAAATCATTAACATATATATTTGTCGCAAAATAAACCACAGATAAATATTCTAATAAACAAATAGTATGTAGAGTATAAACATGAAATATAACAAGTATCATTTCAAGCAAATTTTCAATTTGTTTAAAAAAATTAAAAAACAAGACATGACTGAAAACCTGATAAGTGCAAATAATCGGACTTTAGTTTTAACTCGATTGTATACTAGACAGTGATTTCGAATCACGATTTATTTTTCACATTCCATTTGATTAAGTGATTTCCTTGCAGGGAGTTTCTATACAAATTAAAAGATTATTGAGAGTTAAAAGCTAGGTTACCTGATATTTAAAATTATATTACTAATTAGCATTAAATAATATATTTCTAGTAATATTTGGTTAAATTAGTTAAGAGCTTTTCATTACATAATAAATTTAGTTTATAGTTTCTTCCCTATAATCGTCTAGAGGAAACTCACTAATAATAAATTTTTAATTTTTCTCCCAAAAATTATTTGTTATCTAAATCGTTGTGGTTATTTGTTTGCATTTATTTACTAAAGCCAATTTTTGATTCGCTGTCATTAAATCATTCCAGATTTGGTTTGATTTCTTGGGTTCTCGCTCTATGCCCTCGATATTATGCCTCAAGCCCAATCCATTACCATAATGGGTTTCACTATGACTTAGTCTTCCTTTCGAAGGAGTTAATTGCCATTGTCATGCTACATTAGCTAAAAACACTGTTTTACCTAAAATAATATCTTTGATTAGGGTGGTATATCTTAGAATGTTTACCTTTAAATTACGTGTACAATTTTATGATGTAAGGTGAGATGGGGAAACATTTCTTGATATTATCGATGGATCTGATGCACCTAATAAACATAAATTTATATTACCATTACAGCCGATTATAGCTTAATTGGATTTAATAAATCACTTGTTTTTCATGTTATGTACTAATCAAAATTGATTTGTAAATATTAATAACTTAAATAATAAATGCAGGAGCAATTTTTTTGCTGCAGATTGCAATGCATTATCTCCAGAAGAATTCTCTAGAAAGTGTACCTGGCTTATGCATAAGCCTAAATAAATCTTAGTTATACACGTCTGCTTACTGCATATCGTTCGATCAATACATTACCTGGCATATTAAATGTTATCACATCCATTTCACACTTACAAAACGTTCAAAATAACCAAAAAACGTGCATAAAATCGCAATGTGAAACGACGCCAGCAAATTTTATCAAAATGGCGTCAATAAACAAAAAACGAGTGATCGCAGCGCCACGCAGCGCGATTGTCGAGAACAGTCGAGAATAGTGAATGAGCGAGATAGACGATATTAGTACAAATCACTGCTTGTAGGGTGCGACTAAATAATGTTCATTGAATTTATATGGAAGTCCCATCCCCCCCCAATGTCGCCTATATTACTAAAGAATTTTCTAAAAATCAGCCGATTCTAATCATCAGGAAAGTATTTGAAAGCATGGTAGAATATTAGTTGCATTGTTTGAACTTTAGCAGCTTAAACTTCTTCCCCAGTGTTACCATTTATAATCAAATCAAAAAGGAATTACACGAGTTAGGCCGCAAAATTAAACCTTCAAACCGTGACTAGACTGTCCGCGTATACGTTCTATATGCCGTTTCGTACGTGTTTATTGTCTGAAACTTTCAAAGGCCGTCTAGGTATATGTATTTATACGGATTGCATGTGGATACGATGCAACAATGTTGGCCGGGATGTCTGTTCCAACTAGAACGTAATACATCAACAAGCTCTATACCTTTTATTCGTTTGACAATATCGTGTTTGGTAAACAAACGAAGTTGGCTGGTCTATGAAATATGCATGAATACTATTTTTTTTTTTTTACGTTTTTGCTATATTTTTCTTTACTAAATAAATGGCAAATGGTAATATTTTTTTTTACGTTACTTGCATACGAATTAGTAATATGATCCTGGATAGAAGTAATGTTTCACAATCCTTTTAAACATGACATTTTTAATTTCTAGTCTATTTTCTCTAAGTAGCGTGAAAAAAAAATATTGCCCCCACACTGAGAAAAAAATTTAACAATCATAAATAAAAATACAATTATCGTAAGTAAAAAGTTCAGCTGGATAGGGGACAAAAGCACATATTACTTAGCACTAGTAAAAAAAAGATCCTAAACACTGATACTAACAACAAGCAATCTAAGTTACTTACGGTCTGCTTCATATCGGTAACTTATGAAGTTACTTATGATAATTAAATTGAAGTAGTTAAGCCAAAGAATATATGTAGTTGCAGTAAGCAAAGATTTGCCCTTGTCAAGTAGTAGGTGTATTGCTGTGAGTGAACTATTCTATAACAGCTACCATACCTTCATAATTAATACAAGCTATTTAGATTACTTGTGATAAGGAAAAGAGTATCATTAATGTACGTTCACTAAATACCTGATATATAGAAGGTAATGGTTTGCTATAAATATACAATATAGTTACCTTAAATTTGTTGTTCAACTTATAGGTAGTGCAGGAAACGAGGAAGTTTAGTGAATATTTAATATAAATTTAAATAAAAAGCAGTATTATTAGTAATAGTTTTATTTTGTATAGGACAAGCACAGTGACTACCTGATATGATATTTCACTTTAACAACAGTCTTTTTTTAAACAATTTACAACGTAATGACTCATAAAATATATTCCTTAATAATGAAAAAAAAAGAACAAAGCAATAATAAAGATAAGGTAAATGAGGCCCCCTTGAAACGTTATTTAGTTATTGAAATTATTGAAATCTAAACAAAGCACAAAGAGAAATATGGCTTTAAAGTTACAACTAATAACAAACAAAGAAATAATATACCTAGGCGGTAAACTTGCGGTTTCTGTTGGTTCTTTGTACTGGGCGTTGTCTCGGCGAGTTGTTTCTCTGCCGGCGTACGTGGCGGTTATGTCCGGTGATCGCCTCGAAAACTGCTACTTTGTCGGGGTATCCCTAACTGTCGGTGGCACTTGGACTGTCACTCAGCTAGCGACGGCATTCGCACTTTAACTTCACCAGCGGAGGCAGATATCATCACAATGATGGGGAATTCAAATATCCCACCACGTGGTTTAAAACTGCAATCTTAAAACATCCGATTGCTTATAGGCTCGGTACTTCTTCTTTCGCTGAGATTCTTTATACGCATGGACCTTGAGTTAACCCACCCGGTATTTTTAATATATTTGCGTTCCAACTGGCCTACAATGGCCGCACTCCTTGCCCATTCTTTTTCGACGACCTTTTCCACACGTCCGTAACTCTTACTTGACGCTATTTCGCGCTTGCGCGCGTAGCAGTCTCGGGGATTATTTTATTACTCCGCCGCATTAGTAAAACAATCACGGGGTGGCAGCAAAACTCAAATAATCATAGTTGTAGCAAGTTGTTACCTATTTAAGAAAATACATGAGTTTAATAGCGATCAACATTGTTGTTACTTCTACTAAGCATATGCTGTAGTTAGATACAGTACCAGTAGTCATAAGTAATACGTTACTTACCACAAATTTCTCAGGTACGTTGTGTAATAGCCGTCAATAAAAGCACTATTTACAGTAACAACTTGCATTCAGGAAACTGGGTTTAGTTGCAGGTATTAATTAACGAGAATAGTTCCAAGTAAAACTTTATCTATTGTAAATAATTTTTTATTAAGTAAACACTTCACTTAGCCCATTTTTCTCAGTGTAGATATAGATGAAGAACAGATAAAGTTGATGTCAACTTTGAAATCTAACATTAAATAACATTAAAAAACGATTATAAGAGGAAACAAATTCTCCCAAACCATCTCACGAAACGTTCTATATGAATTTCGCGTAATCATTCTTCATCAATGAACTTCCGGATAACGTTTTTTATCATTCTCTCGTACCCGTCCACCCAGATAGTCTTCAGCATTTTAATTTACCGTTCTCCAGTCTGCAAACGCTTCTTTACACTTTAATTTTAATATCTAGAGCGCTTGGACTCTCTCAGCGTCCACAAAAACTAAATAAAACATCCACCGCTTTATCGGGAACGTTTGATGCAACTATCTGAGGCTCATCTTAAAAGAGGTGCCCGGGATTCTTGCCGTTATTTCATCTTTTTGTAGTGGTTTAAGCCCTTTTCTATTTCAAACAGCCTTTATTCTGGACGTGAACAGCCAGAGCGAGGTAAAAAAAGGATATAAGGTAATTCCTCTTGTCCGGTTTTATTTTTTGTATGGTCGAATTTATCAGACTTAATATCTGCGTTAGTAATCAAGGCGATCCTTTTTTTATATTTTAATGAATACATAGTGTAACGCTACACAGAGTAGCTTACAGCCCGGATTAAAAAATAAATTTTAAAAGAAATACATTAATCATACATTAAACATCTATCTTTATTAATTTTGAATTAGAAGTGTGCTCTCTCACCAGCCAGATGGCATGCAGAGCGAGAAATCCGATCGAGGGGCGGTGACATAAAAAAAATAACAAATAGCTCTCTAATATATTTCAGTAAGAGTAGAGATAGTGAGTGAGGATGTTGTCAACGAATGTCCTCTCCTTCACTTTTACTGTTAATGACCAGTTTAAATGCTATCGTAGGCATGATAGTGTTGTGCCTCAATTGTATTCAATCTCTCATGTGATATTAAAACATTTAATAGTGGATAAAAGTGTTTTTATTTAATAAAAAAAAATTCTAAATGTGCATTTGTTTAAAAATCAGACATAACTCTCTGGATATTCTTATCTCAGGTAAGTACGTGAGTCCGTTTAATTAATAACACTAAAGTTTCATAAGTAATTCCACTTTTTGCAATTTTAAACTCATAGTTTCAAACGTGTATACGTCTAAATCAAATTTCAAAATTCTCGCGATTTCTGACCGTTAAAACGGAGTTAAGCTAGGCTTAAATAGACGTGTGAAACAGAATAGCCAACCTTGATGGTAAAGGTAACGTAAACATAACAATACTTATAAACCTATTTACACAAATTTCCCCAAGTAACTGCAAACGGTTTAGCGACGATACAAACAATTTTCTAACCTCAAAATTTTGTTAAACGTATTGAAATGAAATTTCTTATAAGTATAATTCAATTTAGATTAGAATTGAAATAATACGTTTATTTTTAGGTAGATTTGACGAGGAATACTTTCTAATCGGACGAATTCTGCGAACATCGGTGTGGATGGGACTGTTCAGGTCGAATAAGGGCCCTCGTGCATCGTAGTTACATTAGATCACGGAAAAATGGCTTGTTCAGGACAGGAACATAACAAGAAACTAAGGAAAATCGTCGTTGAAGAAAAATTACACAAAAAGGTTGCAGGTAATTTGGATAATGTTTGTGTGATGAACTTTGTTTAACAAATAACAATTATTTTCAGGTTGTAATTTGAAATAAAATTAGATTTTATCGAAATAGCCGTTAAATTTTACAAGAACAAATATTATATGCTGTTATGTTATTTCTTAAGGATATACATCCTGTAAGCATCACGGAATTAGAATTAAATTAGTTAAGTTAGTTTATTTTATTTTTTAGCAAGTTTCTATTTTTAGTTTCTTTAAACTCCTTTTAGGGATTCTGGTGGAGAACCAGAAGCGCGGTTTGTATCGGCTCTTCTGAACCAAAATCCCTAGTTCCAATAAACGTACTTATGCAATTGTTAAATTTACCGTTACATAAATGTGTTATGTAAAAGTTATTGGAATAAACTCATTATTATTATTAAATTGAGATACGTCTGTCTCTAACAAAGGATCGGGTGTTGAATGGTTCGAATGAAATGTTTTAACTGACTTGAAACGATTGTCTTCGTCAAGGAGTCCAACTGTCTGTGAAAATCCGTTAATATAACCGAAATGAGGGGAACCTCCATTGTTTTATATATGAGAACGTCCATGTGATCGAATGAACTGTCGAATGTTTAAACGAAATGAAAATAAATAAAATTGCAAAATTCTGGAATCACCTTACATTTGTAATATGATAAAGGTATGTGTCTCTGAATTGTGAGAAAAATACATTTGAAATTTTAAACACTTATTACTATGTAAAATTAACAATCTTAAAATTCATTACTGCACCTAAAAGTAGGCAACCATTTATACACATAGAATTGTTACAGAACTCAATTTCCAGCAATTTCCCCATGTCATTCTGTTGACATATCAAAGTAATTGGACTGTCAATGCATATACAAACGTTATTAGACTAAATTTAACTGACAAATATAAATACACAGTAAAAATAATAAGAATGTTCATTTGAATTGAACTTGGATCCAATTTTGATCTGTCAAACTCTATTGTAATAGTACACCATTCGAATTCTAATATACATTTTCCATGTGTAGGCATATCACTGCTGAATCATCTTGCTTCTGAAGGGAAAATTCTGAAAGGAATGCCTTGAATGACTTGCCAAATGGCAGAGATCTCCTACATCACCTGGACATCGTCTGGCTGTCTGCTGCTACATATTATATCCTTTTTCTTAAAATATCTAATTAGTTTTAAAATATAACTAAGTAAAATAGTAACATTCCCTTTTAAATAATAGTAGAATATATGTGCCATAACAATAGATATTAATCTAGGCAAATCTGTCAAGTATTTTGTAACAATCAAAAAATCACTCTACAAATAATAATATCAAAGCTAAAACCCTCAAAATGGAAAACTTTCTTAAACATCTGGATTTTAAAATCTCCAGGTTATTATTCTCTAATCTATCCGCGCATTTATTAAGCCAATTACTTAATGCAATTCTTCAACAGCATTAGGAAGAGATAACAGTCGGGCTTTACAATCGCCGTCGCTTGTGGAAATTCTAATTTAATAACTTCGGTCTCTGAGTGTCCACCGTCCTTGTCCTACTCCTTTCATGCTTTATTTCTTCTCGACAGTCTGTTGTATTTTATTAGATTAGGATCCGTCTCTTAAAAGGAAAATGCGGAGATGTTCTGGGTAATGATGAATACAATTTGGGTGATAAAACAGCCTTGATTGTTTGTTCTGTTGCCCTTGGAAGGGTAGACAGAATATCGCAATATAAGAGCAACGCATTTTTTTTTGTGTGGCTGAATCCGGAGTACAAAAATGTTTTTCACAATTTCTAGATTTTTTGTTCTGGCAACATTTTGGCAATTCACTACACACAGAGAAGTAATTTCTAGAATCAAGTGAGAATTTCTCAACTGAAGTACCTCTCGTTCTTATATATAAGCAAATGAATAATTTTTTGGACGAAGAAAATTATTTTCTCAATATCCCAAGAAATTAATTCCTTGTTTGAAGAAATTTAATGTCCTTATATAAAGGAAAGCTGGTTACTTGAAACAAATAAAAAAAAGAATGGTTTCAAGAATATTATGTATTTAATTCGAACTTATGAGATCTTTGAATTGAGAAAAAATAAATTTGATATAAACCAGGCCTTTCCTTAAAATAAATGCAAAGTGAGTTTAATATTAGTTTGTCGTTTTCTAGTGGTAAACATCTAATACCTTTAAATCAAACGTTATTTTATTAAACATGAAAACGGTACTTACTTGAACTTAAGGATTCCTTTCTTTAAATCAAGAAACAAAAATGGGTTTTTATTCTTAAGGTTATCGCACATTAGCCCGTCGCAGTACGGCACGGTGCGCCCCATCGCAAAACCAATAGCATTGCGCTGAGCTATATGTATGCTGGTACAATGGGCGCTTGTTCATTCATTTGCATTGTTTTAATTCTATCCGTTTTTTTTGATGGGGCGCACCGTGCTGTTTTGTGACGGACTAATGTGCGATAACCTTTAGTCTAGTACTGTTGGTTGCAAAGAACTGATTAAAGTTTCGTTAAAAATAACTGAATTGTTGGTTATTCTGAAAAAGCCAGCAGCATGATTAAATGTTACTCAATTGTTTGCAAACAGCAAGACCAAACCCAATACATTATTATAATTTTAATTATGCTGGCAGAGGACCCTATGCAGGATTAGTTGCTTGATAATAATTTTCGTTGGCTAAATATACATATTTGTATCTTACTTGTAATATACGTTGTTTCTTACATAGGATTTGTATTGTTACCAGTAACACCACATACTTTAAGGTAAAAACTCGAAATAATTACAAGTACCTATACATAGTTAACATATTATAAATTAGTTATTCAAATTTTATTTTGTGAATTGTTAAATCGTAGGTAAGGAAAAAAATACAAATCGAATAACTTTACAACTAAAAAGTATTTATTTAGATACTACATTTACAGTATGTTTTTTGTTTTTAAAGAATAATTCTTAGGTTATGTTAACATACAAAACGAAGCGAACTCTTCTTCTAATAGATACAAACTAATACTACATCGTGGCAACTATTTCTACAATTACTAGACTTGTAAAGGATTACATAATGAAATCAATTATTAACCTTTTTTTTTATTGCGGTTTCTATCTCCTACACCACTCAAAATGGCCTTTATATTGAAGGCGAATATAAAATTGTTCTTCAGACACATCTATTTATAAAAATATCCGTAACTATATATATTTATATTTTTTTATATATATATTTTTTTTTATTTACTAGTATATATACGCATTATATTATAACAATACTTACCGTTATTCAAACCACTGTAAACAGGTGACAAACAGATTTAGGTAACGCACAGGGCAAATATCTAATACCGAAATGCAAACTCGATCATGCTGGATAAAACCAAGTTTCAGCGTATATCAACCCCTCCACATTCCGACTTTTTTTTCTATTCTGAATACAAGAAATTTATGTTACTTGCGTCAAGGAAATATCACTCAATATTAGAAAAATCGTAAGAGAGTGAATTATTCCTTATAAAAATTATATGTACTTGTTTTAAGAGAGATAACATTTGCCACAAATAAATTTTGTTTTGATATTAGTAAAATTTCCAAAAAATAATTTATTATATTTAAGGACACCTATTAACTCGGATCTAGTAAATTCTCTAAAATAAAGAAAATACTATCTTACATTTAGTAAAAATGTGTAAGAACACAGATGTACTTGACAATAGAAAACTTTTTTCTGTTTGTGTAGTTGATTGTCATTGAAGACCTATTGAAGCCGTCAAAGCAGACAAGTTGACTTCGTATGAAAGAGTTCATATCAGTATGCTCATTGACAACCGTCCTTTCAACTAGTGGAATCAACTAATCGCCTCGTCTGAAAGAGGTCTGAAACAGTCCTAAGGCCTCTGAAACAGACGAGGCGATTAGTTGATTCCATGGGTAGTTATGTTTAATAGCAGTTACTGATATTGAATTTTTACTTCGGTAACACACCAGTAGATTGCAAATGATACATGACGCGTGCGTCGTGAATAAGCAAGAAGACCAATCTTACCGATAGTTGCCCAATATTTAACGTGTGTTTATTGTCGGTGACGTCTATTATCATTTCCCCAGTGACCAACTATATTTATTTCATATTTTATAAATATTTAAAAAAATATTAAATCTTTCTTGAATATTAGTTATATTAATATAATATGCATAAAATATATTATAGAAAATATATTAGGAAAACATTTAAAAAAATATATATGTTATGTAGCATTAATAATATTTTATTGCAAATGTTTTCTCAATATATTTTTCATAACTCTGCAAGAATATTTTGCTTTGTATTTCTGTAAATATTTATTTCATATAAAAAAAAAAAGATTGAATTTTTGCTTTTGTACATTTGGTGCGTAGGACGAATAATATAAAATGGGTAAAATATGCATACATATTAAGTAGATATGTACCTATTTAAAATGATAGTTTAAAGATTAAATTAGGTAATATATATCTAATATGATTTAATTAGTATGTAAGTTGAGGAGCTGTAACTTTTCTATTAATATATCTGCGTTTTGTATTATATTATTTGTAATATTTGTAAGTTGCGAACGTCAACACAACACCTATATTCATTACGGTGCCGGTGTTACATGATTTAGTATTGTTTATGCCTGTATGGATGAGGTACATAGAATGCATACGCGCACGTGCGTATCATCAACGTTTTCATTCGTTTGTCCGTTACATGTTATAGTTTATAATAGTATACGATTAGGGCAGATTAGGGTTAACTGTGTAATTAATTGTTGCGGGTGTGTTTTAGTTTTTGTGGTGACTACGAGGTAAGCAAAACTTTGAACATGTCATGGCATTTATAAGATAATTGGAATGCTCAATATCGCTATGTACAGAAATCGTTTAATAATATAATTGTAGGAATGCTATGCATCATATATGTATCGCATCTACCAGATAAATTGCTAGTTGATTTGCTTAAGAGATTCATCTCGGTAGATAAGCGTCATAAACCTCAAATAGAGGTTAGAATACTTGTGTTGTTTTATTGTTTGTACGTAGAATGTTTTCAAATATTATGAAATAAAGTAAAAATAAGTATCGTAAGTATTAGAATGTAGCTACCACTCCAATTATTGTAAATGCTCCAAATGTATTAGTAGGTGTTGATAATGTTGTACGATGTTTTATTCATGGTATGATCTAATACAATTGGCATCGTTTTAGAGGCCACAAGGAAACGCCATGAGAGCGCCACTACCGAAGATATGAAAAAAAGCCATAGGGTTGTACCTGGCACCAGCCAAGGCTAGACTTAAAAATGAGTATTTTTCATTTTATTGGCTTATTAAATAAAATGATAATAAATACGTTTATTTTTTATTTAGAACACTTCAATTAAAAATAGTGATTAATTTGATAAACCTTCAGTATGCCTTAAAAGATGCCAGAATTATTGATTATTAACTTGTGAAAAAACAAGTTCTTGCCTTTTAGACAACTCTATGTATGTTTCAACTTTTCGTTATCGACGTTATACATTCTAAATAACCAAGAACAATTTTAGTTCATTTTGACAAATTAAATAGATTGCATAAAAAATCTCAATTTTCATATAAATATTTACAAATATTTTAGAAAAATATAGCGCTTACATAATTTTATATATATTTAATTGAATATTTTATCTATATTTAGAAAAATATGAAAATATATTCAAAAACCTCTCGCGAAAAATATTTATAAAATATATTTTTAAAAATATCTATGTAATATTTCTGGCTGTTAGGGTTGTCTTAGCCCCATTTGCACCGCCATGTTAAGCCTGGTTTAATTTTAAGCGGTACTTTGAAGGTGATAGTTCATGTCTCATGCATATAGTGAACGTCATATTCTAAGCGTCACTTAAAATTAAACCAAACTTAACATGTCGGTGCAATTAGCCATTAGCACATGGTTAGTAGGCTTGAAAGTATACAGAAAACAACTTTTCACGCTACTGTATATGATGAGGGCGAATATCATCACCAGCGAGTCTATGTTGAATGCAGTTTCTCATACAGTATGGGAAACTGTGCTCAAGATAGATTCCCTTCCTGTTCATTAATTTTTTTAACTAACAGCATGCTTTAGTATACAGTTTAAATGAGCGCGCGGTTTTTAATAAGCTTTGATAACACACCTACGGATGGCTTATCTATGTATATATAGTTTATCTATGAGTTGAACGGACGGTTGTTAAGGAGCACACTGATGTGAACCCCTTCACACGGAGTCAACTTGTCCGCTTCGGTGACGTCAGTAGGTCTTCTATGACAATCAACTAGTTGAGAGTAAATCAAGCAACTTAGTTGAATCAACTAAACCGTCTCGTTTGAAACAGGCCTAAAGCTTTCTCAGAAGATTGATAAAATCGGTTATTAGCCTATGTTTTTCCTTTTTTCTTTCTTGGCTGCCGTACACCACCTATCTCTACACTGTAAAAAATTACAGTAATTTTGCCATGGTAAATCAGGAATATTACATGTAATAACGTTGTGAATTTATCACAATAAATCATGTAAATTTTGTTTTACATGGTTTTCTAGGATATTTAACATGGAAAAAGAAATTTCGGTAAAATTTATAGCTTTTTCATGTAAGTTTAAGATATAACAAAAATTCAAAAGGAAAATACAGGAAAAAAACATGTACAATTTTGTATTTACTCTCAAAATTTACTTAAAAGTGTAAAATTGACATTATTTTGGGGTATTTAGTGCACTTTAAAAGTAATTTTACTGCTGAACTATTAATTTTGCCGTTAAAATATGAGGATCTTTTATATTTATTTGTTTGTACTTGAATTTTCGGGTAAAACTATAGATATCATGGAAAATACGAAATTCATACGCCGCAATATGATTGGTTATTGGATTATTTATCTGTGCGCGTAGGTAATTCTATTCGTTTGTCGAACTTATTATTGGCTCAATGATATCATGTATGTACGTTACAAACAATCGTAGGTTTCGCGTAAGCGTGTTCATTCTCGATCCCTGGTTGAGTGATTCAGTATGACCTATTAGGTGCTATAAAAGAATTAGGTAAGTTGCTTGCTCACTTTATAAAAGTACATATGAAAATTACTTCAGTGTTCGGTAAATATAGAGTTCATATAAATATTACATACGAATTTTACAGTACAATCTTTGAAAAACACATCAGCATGTGAAATTTACTAGATGGTAGAAATTTTACCTTATAAAGCAAATTTACCTGTAAAATTGTAGGCAACTTTGTTACCAACGATTTTACATGTAACAACTTTTTTTTACAGTGTATCATTTAATTGCTTCTCACACTTTACACTTAACGTACCATTACGTTTCTATGCAAATTGCGTGCGTGTCTATCGATTAAATGTTTGTAGTAGCGGCGTATGTCCTATTTGAGGTTGTTAGTTCAACTACCTTAAAACGAATCATTCATAGAGAAGGGATTCCGGACTATTTTATCTGTTTACAGTACGGCTTCTAGCTGCAACATGTAAATATGGTTATGCGAGATATGTTAGTTAAATATGTCATTTAATTCGCTGTAAGTTAGATATGCTGTAGAGGGCGCTAAATACCTGGTTATTATATAGGATGTTTCGCAGTCAAGTGGCCGTACTAAAGTTGGTGATACCTGATATAAGTCTGAACAAAATATCTTACTCTCATATTCACAGAGAATGTGAAATCTTAGGGAAAAGTATGATTTAGGTATGGGATACCTTATCACTTGAACAATTTTCTGTTTCATAATCACAACTTCGATTGATCTCGATGCACTGAGAAAAATGGGCTAAGTAAAGTGTTTACTTGATAAAAAATAATTTACAATAGATAAAGTTTTACTTGGAACTATTCTCGTTAATTAATACCTGCAACTAAACCCAGTTTCCTGAATGCAAGTTGTTACTGTAAATAGTGCTTTTATTAACGGCTATTACACAGCGTACCTGACAAATTTGTGGTAAGTAACGTATTACTTGTGACTACTGGTACTGTATCTAACTACAGCACATGCTTAGTAGAAGTAACAACAATGTTGATCGCTATTAAGCTCATGTATTTTCTTAAATAGGTAACAACTTGCCACAACTATGATTATTTGAGTTTTTCTGCCACCCCGTGATTGTTTTACTATCCCTGATTGGCTAATGCGGCAGAGTAATAAAATAGTCCCAGAGACTGCTACGCACGCAAGCGCGGGCTAGCGTCAAGTAAGAGTTACAGACGTGGGAAAAGGTTGTCGAAAAAGAGTGGCCAAGGGGTACGGCCATTGTAGGCTAGTTGGAACGCAAATATATTAAAAATACCGGGTGGGTTAACTCAAGGCCCCATCCGTATAAAGAATCCCAGCGAAAGAAGAAGTACCGAGCCTATAAGCAATCGGATGTTTCAAGATTGTAGTTTTAAACCACGTGGTGGGATATTTGAATTTCCCATTATTATGATGATATCTGCGCCCGCTGGTGAAGTTAAAGTGTGGATGCCGTCGCTAGTGATCCGACAGTCCAAGAGCCATCTGCAGTTAGGGATACCCCGACGAAGTAGCCTTTTTGAGTCGATCACCGGACATAACCGCCACGTACGCCGACAGAGGATCAACTCGCCGAGACAACGCCCAGTACAAAGAACTAACAGAAACCGCAAGTTTACCGCCTAGGTATATTATTTCTTTGTTTGTTATTAGCTGTAACTTCAAAGCCATATTTCTCTTTGTCCTTTGTTTAGATTTCAATAATTTCAATAACTAAATAACGTTTCAAGGCGGCCCCATTTAGCTTATCTTTTATTGTTGCTTTGTTCATTTTTTTCATTATTAAGGAATATATTTTATGAGTCATTACGTTGTAAATTGTTTAAAAAAAAAAACGGTTGTTAAAGTGAAACCAATATCTTTCATTCATATCAGGTAGTCACTGTGTTTGTCCTATACAAAATAAAACTATTACTAATAATACTGCTTTTTATTTAAATTCATATTAAATATTCACTAAACTTCCTCGTTTCCTGCACTACCTATAGTTGAACAACAATTTTAAGGTAAGTATATTGTATATTTATAGCAAACCATTACCTTCTATATATCAGGTATATAGTGAACGTGCATTAATGATACTCTTTCCCTATCACAAGTAATCTAAATAGCTTGTATTAATTATGAAGGTGTGATAGCTGTTATAGGATAGTTCACTGACATCAATACACCTACTACTTGACAAAGGCAAATCTTTGCTTACTGCAACTGCATATATTCTTTGGCTTAACTACTTCAGTTTAATTATCATAAGTAACTTCATAAGTTGCCGGTATGAAGCAGACCGTAAGTAACTTACATTGCTTCTTGTTAGTATCAGTGTTTAGGATCTCTTTTTTACTAGTACTAAGTAATCGGTGCTTTTGTCCCCTATCCAGCTGAACTTTTAACTTACGATAATTGTATTTTTATTTATGATTATTAAATTTTTTCACAGTGTGTAATCAAAGACCCGGTCTTCGATGGGACAATCTTTATATTCATTTCAAATAGCATTGTTTTGGTTCGATGATATATTTTGAGCACAAGTTAAGTGCTTGTATTGATTTTTCCGCTGTAGCAAATTGAATAAAATTTGCATTCCTATCGCCATATAATAACCGTTTTCCGTTAGTCATTCTGCCGCACATACGATTCCATATTATCCAATTTACATCTAGTGGATTAGTTAATTAATTGCATACACATTTTTCCCGTCGTTACCATTTTAAATATTCATGAAAGGGCGGTAATAACTGCGTCCAGCACATTATATCCGCATAGAAGGGTTGCAATTTTAAAATTACGATGCTCACCTCATTGGAAGAGGGGGCGTTTAGTTGGAAATGCCTCTTCGTGCTAGAGTTAACGTTGTACAACAAGCGTTTCGCATTAAGCGAGGTGAATAATTCCACTAATTAAAAATAACACCGCGGTAAAAACAGTTTATTTCACTCTGTTACCGTAATAGTTCTTTTTTTTTATTCGCCGACGGAATAACAAATATTTAATGGGGCGAAAATTTTTATTTAATGTATTTCTAATAGAAAAAAAAAACTCCAATTCAAAATGAAATATGTTTCCTAATAAATACAAGCAAATATGTTTTCCAAACACTTAGTCCATATATTCAATGGACTTAATTATTTATTGATTGCTTGTATTATCTACAGACCATGTTCTTTAATTTTGTTTATTAACAAATCCGCTTAACTGAAACCATGTTTCATCAGTAGAAAAATTAGATCAGGAATTTCGTTATTATTTAAATTTTCTTGAAAGAAATTGCAATAATTTATCCTACTAGCGTGACCTCTGGATAAGATGATGAACAACTTGTATCGCTTCTTAATTATGTAACACCAAATATAATACTAGTATACATATGGTCAAAGACGTATAGTTCCGCTGGCGTACCTTAGGGCGGCGCCACTGTCGCTTCTTCGCGGTGGCAGTTAAAAAGCGGCGGGGCAAGAGACATACGAAAATAAGCAGTGGACCAAGCGAACTATGTACTTGATATGGTAGCACTTGAGTTTTACAGCTGTGGGTAATTCAGAAATCTATTCCTATTGGCAAAATTTAAATTTCCCACCATAATTTTTGGTAACTTAAAACATTCAAGTCTGAATTACCAACGATTTTGTATTACAATACAATCTTGGCCAGTAACTGTAAATAATCGCGGCAAATATGAATTCTACCCCCTGACATATAAATAAGTGGATGGTCTGAGGATCGGATGTTAGGTGTTAGTTCTGCGGTTTATATTTATTCACCGATAGAGTGCACCACTTCCCTGAGCAACACTTTATTTTTCCGAAAATGCAATACGTTGACTAACTAGATATATTTAAACAATGATACTAGTATACATATGGTCAAAGACGTATAATTTCGCTGGCGTACTATAGAGCGGCGCCACTGTAGCTTCTTCGCGGTGACAATTAAAAAGCGGCGGGGCAAGAGACGTAAGAAAATAAGCAGTGGACCAAGCGAACTATGTACTTGATATGGAAGCACTTGAGTTTTACAGCTGTGGGTAATTCAGAAATCTATTCCTATTGGCAAAATTCAAATTTCCCACCATAATTTTCAGTAACTTAAAACATTCAAGTCTGAATTACCAACGATTTTGTATTACAATACAATCTTGGCCAGTAACTATAAATAATCGCGGTAAATATGAATTCTACCCCCTGACATATAAATAAGTGGATGGTCTGAGGATCGGATGCTAGGTGTTAGTTCTGCGGTTTATATTTATCCAAGTTATTTTACAGAATGAATGTATGTTTGGAGAGTTGTTCTTTATGAATCCATCTATTATACTTTATCGCTATTTAATTAACGTACTAAACATAGATACACTATAATCGATGATTTTTATTGATGATTTATAAAAATTTCAATTTTATGATTTATTATAAAAAGTCTGCATTTGCACTTGATTGCATACCTATAAAATATTCTAGTATTATGTGTCATTTCCAAAAGCAATCTGAGTTTCCTAAAAGCGGCGAACGAAAAAAAAAAATGAAAATCTTTCCTAGAAATAAATACGGGAAATTTGAATTCTGCTAATTCTCTCCCTTTTTTCTGTGTTTTTTTTATCATTTTTTGTTACAAATATATAGTTTGACAGTTCTATCCATTATAAAATATATACATTAATATAATGTCCAACAATTATATTTTCTATATTGATTCTATAAACAACGAAACAGAAAAAGTTCAAGAGCGACAAAAGCTTATGTCTGATGCTAGCGTACTTGTACTTGTACACTTTGATAAAAACAAAATTGGGGAAAATACCTTAAAAGTGCAACCAGATAATAACAATGTTGCATATTTTTTTTGTAAAGACCCCTCCCAGTAAACCAAATTTAAATTTCGCGCAATTATTTTGAGTAACTTCAACATTAAAGCATGAAGTTATCTATGATTTTGTATTACATTAATGGTTATTTGAATACCAATTTTGGAAACAAATATGAGCTTATCAAGCTTAATAAGCTTTTCAAACATCATTTCTGAGAGTGAATTTAAAAAAAAGAAAAATTTATAGATTTTATAGATACACTTTTTTAATGTTTTCTGATATTTTTATTTCAGTTTTTAGCAAGATAATATTCTTTCGCTGTTAACTGCAGATATATTGAGAAGAATTAGCAAAAAGAAAACATAAATTATATATCAAGAAACAAAGATTATTTTAAATGTCCACTAGTCCACTAAAAGCAAAAATATTTTATCACCGCAAATAAATCAACAGTGGTAAATAAGATATAATATGTGCTATGAAAAAGTTAATAGGCATTTGACGAAATAAATAAAAGCAAATATTCCGTGTGTATAGCTTCGCTTTAACACAAAAATATGTTTTAATTTCATAATAAACGAATATTAATCCATTGAGCCAATATGTGTGTTTTGGTTTTTGTTTTATTTACTAAACTGTTACTTGCTTTGACTCCTTTAATATTCATTTCATAATAATTTTGCGAAATGACAATTCATTTATGAATGCTCTACCTCTTCGCTGCGCGCGCAGTTAAACCACTTTCATTCGTCTCGCACCGACTCTTCGGTTATCTTATATTTTTACGCGTTTGTGCAACGGAAAATTCCACTTACGTTTAATCACGTCAGATCACGTTTAATATTTGTTTGGTCGTACACTTTTCTAAAATCAGCCTAGCTGGGACATCTATAGTACGCCAGCGGAACTATTCTTTGCCCGTATATATATATTTATATTGTATTTGGTAACAGAAACTACTACCTACTACCTACCCGAACAAATCGAGGAGTATTATTGTAGATATTTGTGATCTGATACGAGTAATTCTTTTTAAAGGATTGGTGTGCATGGGCCAGTGGGGTTAAAATTCCTTTAAATCTAAAATGAGACAAAACTAACGTTTCACAAAGCATTTTCTTTATTTTTTGAGTTAAAAACATTCTAGTGCCATAAATTAATCTGAGACTGTTGTAAGCTTTTTTTTGAGTGCATTTATTAATATATTCATTGAACTTTATTTAATTCCTCGTCTATTATCAGTCTCAAACACTACATCGAATTTTTGCATGGTAGTTGAACATTGGTAACATACATATCAATATTTGGTAGTAACTTAGCTTTTTGATTTGCTGACGCGAATAATATTATTTCCGATTTAGTAGGATTTATTGTAAGAGAATGTCGCTGTGCCGAGTCAACAAGACATTTCATGTCCTGATTAATATTTGCACAAGCTGCGCGAATATTCCTAGGTGTAAAGAAACAATAGTGCTGCGTGTCATCTGTATAAAAGTGGGACTTACAAAATTTTATATTATTTTTAAAGTAACTGGTATAAACAGTAAACAGAAGCGGTCCTAAAACTGACCCTTGTGGAACACCGGATGTTACATGTTGGAATTCAGTCAGAGTCGTCATTGATTACAACAAGTTGCACTCTGTTCGCAAGGTATGACTTTAACAGCTGTATAGCAAGATCCTCCAATCCCACATAGTGCAAAGTAGATGCAAGGAAACTGATGTGATTAATTGTATCAAAACTTTGGAAAAATCTAAGAGACACAGAATAGTGGCTTTTCCCTTGTCCAATTCCGAAATGATATCATCTATATGATGTTGTGAAGCGCTATTATCCACAACTCTATTAGGAAACTGCAAGCGAAACTGTTGTTTACATTCAGCGTAGGAATATTGTCATTCGCCATTAAGAAATTGTGCACTTCGGGAGTATGCTTCAACAATAAGAATATTTTATTGCGTACATGTGTACATTATTTAGTAGTGTTAAGTTAAAAACTGTCAGGAAAAAATATATTGTTACTCACAAAATGATAAATGTCAAAATGACATTATAAATACAACGTGTGTATAAATTGCCGCAAAATCTACACGTAGCGACATACTTCCTTCATTTCTGAATCGAAAATCTAAATGGTAAAATATTGTACTATGCTTCATGCGTCTTCAGGAGCCACTTGAATGTAACATACATTTGGCAACACTGTAGTCGCATACTACCGTAATGGTAGTTACAATACTTGTCAAAATTGACAGACCAGAATTACAAATGACAAATTAGATAACACAAATGATACATAGGGAAAAGCAATAAGAAAGCTTTATTAAAACAGAATTAGTAGTTTTGATTTTTCGAACGCATCTCTTGTAATAAATTAGCGACACTATTACCTACGCATATGTTCAAATTGATATCCGTCTGTTTGTAAACACATTTGCAATCTACGAGGTATTGTCTGTATTACTTGTTCAAGCCTTTCCGGTGTAATTTCTAATACTGCCGCGTTAATTCGTCTATAACTCGTCAGCGTCTGTGGAGGTGTTGCGTAAACTTTCACCTTTATGAAACCCCAAACAAAAAGTCTAAAGGATTTAGGTCGGGAGACCTTGCAGGCCATAAGATAGGACCACCGCGACCAATCCACCTGTTAGGGAAGTGTTCATCCAACCACTCTTTCACATTACGAGAAAAATGTGCCGGAGCTCCATCATGCATGTAAAACATGTTACGGCGTATATTCAATGGCATCTCGTCAATAACTTGTTCTAATACATTTAGATACCCGTTGGCATCAAGTCGATTTGGCAGATAGATCGGCTCAACGACACGGTGATTTATTATACCCAGCCAAACATTAACTGAAAACTTTCTTTGGTGACCGTATTCCGGAAACGCATGAGGATTTTCATCTGCCCAATGGTGAAAATTATGGGTATTGAGTACACCATCTCTGGTAAACATAGACTCGTCGGTCCAAAGAACACCTCTTAAAAAGTCGCCATCTTCTTGAATCCTATTTAAGATACTATGACAAAAGTTTAAACGGTGTATGTTATCGTTTTCATAGAGCGGCTGCACCTTAGTTGTATGGTATATATAAAGAAGGTATTTCACGTAGAACCAAATGAACGGTCTTATTACTGCGGATATTGAATGTGGACGCCAACTGTCGAGTACTGACGAAGGGATCTTCATCTACTGAGTCTAGAATTTCCTCTTCCAGTTGTAATGTACGCCGCTGTCTAGGTCGACCAGCGTTGGCATTTCTTTTCTTAAACGAACCAATTTCACGTAGACGTTGGTCCAACCGTCGAAATACGTTTCCAGTAGGATGTCTCCGGTTTGGAAAACGTACGCGATATTCTTGTTCTGCCATGTTACCATTTCCATTACAAAAACCGTATACCATATATGTACATATTGGCATATTCATTAAATGTAAAAACCATTGTAAATAAACAAAACAATAATACGAGAACGATAAAAACACTGAAACAGAAAAACTAATCAAGAGAATACGAGTAATCACGAAAAAGAGCAGAGCTTGCATAAAATTGAACACTTCAGATTAATGTCAAAATTTGACAGTAATGGTTTTGATTGAAATCAAATTAGAATACAAAGTCATTGTCCTACAATGTTGCCAAATGTGTTTTTCATGAGAGGATGCTTATGAAGAAATGTTGAAACCAGGCTCTAAAATCAAAAAGAAACTGTTTACGAATAAACAGGAATAAGAAATCGTCTAAATTCAAAATTGCAGCTATCTATAGTGACAAATAACGAACACAAACGCTTATTAAGGAACTAAAAAACCGAACTTCAAGAACCTCGTGCAGACTTATGAAGCATAGTACAATATTTTACCATTTAGATTTTCGATTTAGAAACGAACGAAGTATGTCGCTACGTGTAGCTTTTGCGACAATTTATACACACGTTGTATAATTAGATATCATAAACTTACTAATTACTCAGTAGCTACTGAGATGTAATTCATTTTGAAACACTGTGTATTTACTCGACCACGAAATAGTAACCACATTCTGCAAACCTAAATATCAACTCGATATTATTCGTGATCTGGAAGTTTCTAACAATTATACATAAAAGGACTTATTCTTGCAAAGGCCTTAAAATATTTTGTGAATGCGTCATTAAGTACGTAACTGCACTCAGTGTTGGCCGACAGACTACATACAATTTTCATCGCATTTCAACGTATCCCTAATGCTTCAGAAGTATGTACGCATTATCCATCCACACGAACAAGTGTTAAAACTTATATTAGAGTGCAATGCACACTTCGCATCCATCCGGAGTTAATGCAGTATCTACCTATTTCTCACATTCTCCTATACGAGAGCAGCACAGTAACAGCGGGTAGCTTTCAACGCTGATTGGCCACGTTTCGCCACCACCTTGCCAAAATACGAAATTACGTAATTAAATACCAACTTTCTGGATGGAGGCTGCGCGTCATGTAACGGTGCCCCCTCTTATTTATCAATAGCGAACTTTGAGATAAATCTTCCCGAATTAGAATGCGCATAATTTAATATTCTTCGGCTACAACGACGGGCGAACTAATTTACATTAATTCAAAAGTTTCCTTTGTATAAAGTACGGTCGCTGAATGGCGGGCGATGTTAACGTTTAACAAAAATAAAATCGATCCCTGCTCCATTGGATAATTGGGCGTTGATGCTTTATGAAAATTTTAATTAATTTTACAAAGCTTCGCGAAGTTGATGATAATATTTAACTGCTCGTAGTGTTTGTAGTAATAATTTTGAGTTTATGTTTAAATTAAATTCACTTATACAACTCTAATAGTAATATATAGCTGTTTTATATGCTTGAGGTCGGAATCAAAAAGCGTTGCTATGTTCATAGGGAAGATGATCCAGAGGCTGGCCGGGGATGACTGAGAAGTGTATGGGAAACACAATTTTGTTTTCTTTGTTTGTTTTACTTAAGCAAATAGCTTATTTCTTACTTAAAACGCGATTATGATGTATCTTTCAGTAATAACTCCCTTATTATATTTAATATTTCATTTTCATATTTTTTACCGTGAGAAAAACATGAATGGTAGTTCATTTTGATATACAATCGTTATTAATTTGCCCGCGATTTCATCCTGGAATAATGCTACATTTTATTGCTATAATTAATAAATATTAAATATTCTTAAACACGATTTTTATTACGGGGAAGTCCATACGCGACGGCTACCTACTGTTACGATTTTTCCTTAGCTTACCTCGTATTAGTTTTGTGTCGAGTTCATCTCCTTCTCTGCTAGCTCTTTTCGACAGGCGTTTGTGACTTTATTTCCTTCTTTTACCTTCAGAGATGCTCCTACGTCTTGTAGTTTAGGCTTGAATAACGTGATATCCTTCCACGCAGGCATCGATTTGTTCGATCGACCGCTATTCCATTCAGATGCGTTTAACTGTGTTTACACCTTTTCGACGTTAGAGGGCACCCCCATGTCCGTATTCTTGTTTTAATTGGGTGTCTTCTGATTGGTCGCGTGACGTACTCATATTTCCGTTTCCTGTTCCTTCTTCGGAGTTGTTAGACGCGTCCTCACCAGTAATTCTTCCTGTCTTTGGGAATTTTGGATATTTTCACGCATCTGTAAATTTTATTGGATGGTTGCTTGAAATAATCATTGGCCGTATCTTCGCTTGTGTTTGAAGTGGAAATTTCGTGATTATTACGGCGGATGAGCCTGATATTTTGGGATACATATATGTTTCTCCAACGCCATTTTGTACCTTGTTTCTGTTCTTCGTTGAAAAACCTCGTTAATTAACGGTAAGCCAGATTTTGTTACATCTTTCATTTACTAATCATGGGGTTTTCGTTGTTTTTAGAGGTTATCCCCTTATTTTTTTAACCTTGGAATCTTCCTTTCGCTTCGTGTGAGGTTTTGGATTACCCACGGGCGGCTGAGAACTTCTGCGACTTTTTAAGTTGTTCGGAGAACCAACCTCCTTTGGAAGTATTCTGGACCATCTGTTTCGGTTGAGGCCGAATAAGTCCTAGAGGCTACGTTCGTATATGAGAGGATCTCCACGCCCAGCTAACAGCTGATCGAGGGCAAAGCCAAGTTGTACGTTCTCTTTTTATTTGTAATCTTTTCACGTATGAAATTTTAATAATAGAAAACCACTCCCGATCATTTAGTTTTTTTTTTGTGTTCTCTTTCACGATACAGTAAATTTCATATTGTAACGAGCGCCAACTTTTGAAACTGGCGATTCCGATAGGCGTCTCTAGATAGCGCTAGCATAGCGGAAGAAAGAACTACCTACGAGGAATGACAGAGGGCAGTACCGGGTCGAAAATTCGTAAATATTCTGGAAGGAATCTGGAAGGACGTTCTAGAAGGGTCTCGAACAATCTGGAAGTTCGCGCCAGCTTTTAATAACGCGTCGGATTGGCCAGGAGGCAGTCAGTCGATACGAGTTGGATAGTGCGGATCGCGAAGTGAATTAGTACGTGTAATATAAATATCGGTGCAAATAAATCGTTTACATAAATAAAGACATTAGTGGTTAAGTGACTTAATTAATAAGCATTTTTAATAGATTTTAACTACCGTAATTGTATTAATAGAATAAGTGAATTTAAATATATCGCCTGTGTGTTTTTCTAAACCCCGACAACGTTTTAAAAACTAGAAAAACGTTACAATATGTTGTATCTAGGATCGGAGGGTGCTACCTATCGCTAATTCAGTAAAATAGCTCAAATTTAATACAGATGATATTTATTTACCTTATCATTCACTCATCTTTTCATTTATTTACCAAATTCAATTCAATTGTTCAAACACCAACCGATTGAATATCGGCTTGGTATATACAGGGTGATTCATTCACCTTGGACGTAGTCAATTCAAATATTTAGTTCTATTTTTGGCGGTCTCACTCACACGCTTGTTTTAGATTTCCCTACCGTAATAGTGGGAGATATACATATGCCAACTACACTTTATTTATGAAAACTAAATTATTACAAATCATTCTAACCCCGTGCTCCACCTGAAAAGTACTACACGAGGCTACCTATTCTAAGTACTATATGGGTTCCATAACAATTGAAATGATCCTACTCTAACTAAATAATTTCCCTATGATTTTTAATAACAAAAATATAATACAGTAGCCTCGCGACCATATGAATATTACTTTTGAGAAATGATAAAAAATGTAAAATGTGATTAGTTCACATAATCGCGAGTCTACTGTAAATCAGTCAGCTATCAGTTATTATTAAATGCGCCCATGGAACGACTTTCGTTATCTCCCAGCATTCGCCAAGGACACTGATTATATATAATATACTTATATAAAATCAATGGCCATGGAGTAAGGGAAAACCATGGTAAAAACCTTACTCTGGCAACTACAGCGTGACTCGATCAACGAACGGGCAGCGGACCAAGATACGGTTGGCCCCACTTCAATGTAATTTGTGCGTATACTGCGACCACCCCCTCTCCCGCTAGCTCCGCGCAAAGACCTAGAAACTGTCTGAAATCGGAGTAGATCTGGATGCGGCTCCTCGCTTAACTACATAAATAAATACAAGGCGTGTTTCATCGCATCAAATCATGGGAATCGCAACGTTCATTCTACACTTAAATATGTGTGTGTTTGTACGTGTATTTATCGGTAATTTTACAGAAAATAAAAGCTTTTTAACGATTAATTTGTGATTTACAATTGTGGAGGGTATAGGCCTCGTGGCTTTTTAATAGTAGTTACTAATTTCAAGAGTTTAAAGCATACCTACGTACACGCACTTAAGAGAGAAATATAGTCCGTCTGCGTACGATTTTAAATAAAATATTCTAGGATTTTATTAAGGTAATACGCAGACATGTTTACGTTGAACGTCCATTCTCTCACTTGAACTACTCGTCTTTAAATATTATTCTTAACGGGAAGCTTTTTAAAAAGGACGATGGATTTACGATTAAATCTGGGTCGAATTCGATTCGACACTCTAATTTATCGCCATCACATTTCACGGCAGATCGCTTATAGAAAAATAACCAAACGGTAGACGTTTATGGATGATGAGACGTGAGTTGTTTTAACAGATTGCGAAAATATTATCGCTTGCGATATTTAAGAAAGAGAATGTATATTGAGGTTTAACAATAAGTGATGAGTATTAATGGATTTCCTTTTAATTATAGTCCCAATGAGTAATGGGAGAATTGTCTGTAAGAATAGGGTTAGGAACAGCTCCTACCAAAAAGAGAAGCTCGATATTCAGGACACATATTTATTTTTATAGCTATCGCCTATACTCTCTGCGACATAGTTCAAAGAGGTCTGAACTTCACGAGAAGATGGTGTCAATCGATGGGACTCAATGTCAACCCCACTAAGACAACCCTAGTAGCATTTACCAGGAAAAGAAAATCCAATCTTAGAACCATAAAACTGGATGGGCATAATATAGACTGGAGAGCGGAAGTTAAATATCTAGGCCTTACCCTAGACAATAAACTTCTATGGAACAAACATGAATTTGAAGTAACCAACAAGGTCAAAAGAGCTCTGATGGCGTGCAGAAACTTTGCAGGGAAAAATTGGGGATGCAACCCCAAAAATACTGCTTTGGATGTATACAGCGATAGTGCGACCGATCATCACCTATGCATCAGTAGCATGGAGCAAAAGAACTAATCTGGCCACCGCGAGAATTAACCTCTCGAAAGTGCAAAGATTACCATGTGTATGCATAAGAGGGGCTATGAGAACCTGCCCAACAGCAGCTATTGAAGTAGTATTGGATCTTGCCCCCCTCCACATTGTAGTAGAGGGTGTGGCGAAAAGAAGCGCACTAAGAATGGTCAAGGAAGGAATGATTAGGCATAGGCCTCAATCTCCTGACGGTGATCAAACCTGGGATATGCCCCGGGATGATATGTTAAAAAAATGTAGCTTTGTGAAGGAATTCACCATAAAACTAAGTAACAGGAGCGAGTGGGATCATAACACCATCTTGAACTTGAATAGAAATGCCATCAAATGGTATTATGATGGCTCCAAAACGGCAGAAGGAATTGGAATAGGAATATATGGGCCTAGAACCACATATTTCGAAAGCTTGGGGAAATACTCAAGTATATTTCAGGCGGAAATACACGCTATTGGAAGATGTGTTCAGTTCATTATGGATAGGAACTATCGGAAGCAGGAGATTATCATCGTGTCTGATAGTCAAGCAGCCATCAAGGCGCTGAACTCATATGAAATCAGCTCCAAGATGGTCTGGGAATACCTAGGGAAACTAAATGAGCTAGGCAAAAGAAGTGAAGTAACCCTCCTGTGGGTTCCGGGTCACACACGAGTGGAAGGAAACGAAATAACGGATAACCTCGCAAACAAAGGGGCTGGAATGCCTTTTGTAGGGCCTGAACCCTTTTGCGGGTTAAGTAGCAGTACAATACTGAAAAAACTAAAAATAGAAATGGATCCAGTTACTGGGAAAATCTCCAGGGAATGAGGCAAAGTAAAATTCTTCTGGGAACTTATAACCAGAAGAGGTTTACAGAATGCATCAACCTGAGTAAAAACAATGTTCGCATATTAACAGGAATACTTTCAGGCCATTGTAGACTGAAAGGACACCTGAGTAAGCTTGGATTGGAAAAAGATCTTGGCACTTGGATGTCGCATCACTAGCGACGGCATCCACACTTTAACTTCACCAGCGGGCGCAGATATCATCACAATCATGGGGAATTCAAATATCCCACCACGTGGTTTAAAACTGCAATCTTGAAACATCCGATTGCTTATAGGCTCGGTACTTTTTCTTTCGCTGGGATTCTTTATACGGATGGGCCCTTGAGTTACAATGGTCGTACTCCTTGGCCACTCTTTCTCGACGACCTTTTCACATGTCCGTAACTCTTACTTGACGCTAGCCCGCGCTTGCGCGTGTTGCAATCTCGGGGACTACTTTATTACTCCGCCGCATTAGCCAATAAGGAATAATAAAACAATCATGGGGTGGCAGTAAAACTCAAATAAATCTAGTTGTGGCAAGTTGTTACTTATTTAAGAAAATACATGAGTTTAAGAGCCATCAGTATTGTTGTTACTTCTACTAACCTTGTGCTGTAGTTAGATACAGTACCAGTAGTCATAAGTAATACGTTACTTACCACAAATTTGTCAGGTACGCTGTGTAATAGCCGTTAATAAAAGCACTATTTACAGTAACAATTTGCATTCAGGAAACTGGGTTTAGTCAGACTACACCGAGTAAGGACAAGAGAGGAATTATAGCGGTCCAAATTTCTAAGCCTAACTTCACACAAACAACAGCTTCCCAAAATGGCAGTTTGTTATTGTTTACATTCGTATCTACACGAATTAGTTTACTCATCCGTTTAATCTATATGATTTACTTGTTTCATTTATTTATTTTACGTATTTTATTAGTTTTGAATTACCCCTGCAGTTTTAAAAACATTTAATGAACTATGATATTGTTGTGTAAAAGGTAAGATCGGTGGCCAGTGGCCATAACATTTACATACTTTCTTATATATTATATTGTTAGGTTTAAGTGAAATAACTCAAATAATCGTGAAAAAAGACACCAATGGGATTCATGTTGTAGTGTCAGTCACTCTCGCAAGATAAATTTTGATGCTAACGATGGTCGCAGTTTCTTGGGATTTCCCAATGAATCTAATATATATGACACGACAAGAATTAAGAAAGTACATGAATAAGAACTATTATCGTTGTGCAGAGATTCCTAGGTCACATTAAATCAATTTATTTGTTAGATACACATTTTAAGCTAGATTGCTATTTATTGCAGTAACTAACCTAATTCATTTTATGTTCACTTTTTAAAATAATGTGATGATTTTGGTTTGAACTGCATTATACTGGTATAAATTTTAATCGCACTTATTCATATTATAGACAATTCGATATTATATAGTCTACGTCTGAACTCTATCCACTTGTGCACCCCCCGGACATTATTGTTGACAAACCAGTGCAGGGTTGGATGTTAGAAATGAAGTAGTCGAATAGAAAGGAACAATCTTTGGATCGTACAGAACGATATAGTCATAACTCTTGAACCCTAATTAAAAGTTATTGTGTATTCGTGTCAGAAATTTGAAAGTCCCTTCCACCGATGCTGTTGCATTTTTATTAATTTATTTGAGAAAGAACCACAACATATTTATTCCTGGAAGAACCTGTTACACACTATAAAAATATAAACAAAGATTTATTTCACAAAAAGGAAAGAATATGAACATAATTATCGTAAAACACTTGCAAATATATGTATCACTTAATCAAACATTATTTTACTGGAATCGTGTTTTTTATTACTATAAACTGTTCATAAATATTTGCAACAAAATCAGAATAAAAAACGCATAAATTTGTGTATTTTTTTAATCCATTTTTCTACTTCCTTTAAAATATAAATTATTCTACACGTTTGAAAATTCCCGGCAACAGCTTTACAAAATGGCAGCTGGGATTGAAGGTCATTCAAAACGGACCACTCAAGAACAATGGATTTTTGCGAACATGTCCTTACTGTAATATACTGTGGTTTAGTTGCAGGTAATAATTACCGAGAATAGTTCCAAATAAAAACTTTATCTATTGTAAATAATTTTTTATCAAGTAAACACTTTACTTAGCCCATTTTTCTCAGTGTTAAATTCTAATCATGAGCATATTTTCTATAAATTCGATCTTCATATACAACTTCCTCGAAATTGTTACCATTCCACACAAAGGACTATGACGTTACCTTATGGAGACCTCCTAACCAACACATGAATTCTATAACAAGCTTTCGTTTGTGCGTCCGAAGCTATTAATCTTAAGTAAAGTACATAAATTACTTAAACTAATGGCACGCTCTTGAAAGCCCACTACCAGCATACAAACAACGGAAAAGAAACGGGAATTAATAAATAATTTACGATCAATAAAAGAGCATGTACCGCCCTACAACGCTATTAAGTAAAGTGACGCACAGTGAAAGTCTCAGTGATAAAATGTACATAATTCAAGCGTGGGATATTAATTTTCTTTATGGATAGTATCCACAACATCCAGAATATTGGATCGCCGGTGAGTGAGGTCGCGCTTAAATCTGTGTTTATGTCTCCGGGACAAGGCCGATAAAATAATTTCGTGGGCGTAATACACCGGGGTCTCTGAAATACCCACTGAAAAAGGTGTTTCCTCTTAAACGCTAATAAATTTAGGAGTACGCTGGCAAACCCCCGGACTCGATTCAAAGGTATATACATGTAACTTTACGATTACGTCTCAATTAAGCTGCGGTAGGAATTAATTTTACCAACCCAATTCAGGTTACTTACTGTACGCAATCTTGAACCTCTCAGATTATAATTCCTTAATTTACCCGTCTCGTCTAGATGGCTCTTACCTGTTGGGCTGTCGGGATGGGGAATTTTATGTTACGCAGCCGGGATTTGTTGTTCGAAATAGCTGGAATGCCTGTTTAATTAAACGATGATTTTTGCGTGCGAATGAAAGGGAATTGAAAGTAAATCTGTGTCGCATTTTATCCTTTCTATTTGTACTGTTTTCCAACGCATTCATGTATTATAGGCGATAGCTATGTAAGTATGTATGTAAGTAAATAGAAGGATGGTGTTACACTGCGACCTAAAAGATCTATCGTGTCCCCTATTCTTGCTGCTTTACAGCTGGCCTTCCAATCCTATTCCTTTTAGAAAGTGTAGGATGTCAGAGGGCCCCAGTCTAGGTAAGTCTCCCTCTTCGATTTCACATGCTCCCAGGTGCAATGCCCTCGAGTTGCACAGTGCTACGCAGTTTGAGAGGAGGTAGATGGATGTTTCATCCTGTTCCCCACAAAATCTGCATTCAGGATCTTTTTCCAATCCAAGCTTACTCAGGTGTCCTTTCAGTCTACAATGGCCTGAAAGTATTCCTGTTAATATGCGAACATTGTTCTTACTCAGCAGCATGCATTAATGATACCGTTTCCTTATCACAAGTAATCCAAATAGCTTGCATTAATTGAGGTTAATAATGAAAGTGTGATATGTATATATCAGCACTGCGAGCCTAGGAGGCCCATGGCTTCATGAGTAATTTTCTTCCATCTGTTTCTACCCTTCGCTACTTCTTTCCATCTTGCTATCCTTAACGTGTTTATATCCTTTTCCACTTCTGTCCTCCACCTTCCCCTTGGCCTTCCTCTCCTCCTCTTTCCGCCAACTGTCCTTGCCATTATCACTTTTGGTATTCTTGACTCCAACATCCTTTCTATATGTCCCATCCATCTCAGCCTCTGCGCCTTCACCACTCCAAGTTCATTCAATTCTTGATTTGTTCATCTCACCCATATCTCTCCTTCCCTCTTCCCTCCAAATATTTTTCTCCAAACTTTCCGCTCCCACACAGCTAGCCTTGCTTGCTCCGCCTTGTTTAGAGTCCAAGTCTCACACGCATACAAAACTACTGGCCTTATTACCGTTTTATATATCCTTATCTTCAGTTTCCTCGATACATCTTTCTTCCTTAACATTCCATTGAGTGCTGTAATACATCTATTCCCTGCCATTAATCTAGCTTGAATTTCCATTTCTACACCCGGCTTTCTAGTTATTGTTGTTCCTAAGTATGTAAAATTTTCTACCTCCTCGAATTGGTATACCCTTCCATTCTCCGTGTCTATTCTTAGATATCCTCCTTTTCTAAATTCCTTATCAGACCATTCCATATATTTTGTCTTCTCTTCATTTATGTATAGTCCAACCTTCTGCCCTTGTTCTTCTAATCTTTTTATGATCTTCCTTAATTCTTCATTGCTTCTTGTCAATATAACTAAATCGTCAGTAAACGCCAAGCATTGATGTCTTCTCTGGTATAGAATTCCCGACCTGTTAATTTCCGTCTCTCTTATAACTCTTTCCAATACCAAACTGAACAGTATCGTCGAAAGGGGATCACCTTGCCTAACACCCCTGTTAATTTCGAATTTTTGAGTTGTTCTGCTGTTTATTCTAACCATACCCTCTGTCCCTGTCAAGGTTAATTTAATCATTCTTATTAGTTTATTGCTAACTCCCATCTGTTCCAACGACCTGTACAGTTTCTCTCTCCTTATTCCGTCATATGCCTGCTTAAAATCTACAAATAGCGCCATTGTTGTTTTTCCATACTCTTGACTTTCCGCTTGTATTTCCCTCAACACAAAGATCTGATCTACCGTACCTCTTCCTTGTCTGAAACCACACTGATATTCCCTTAATTCCTCGTCTGCCCTTTCCATTAGTTTATTCTTAATGTGTATTGCCATTATCTTGTATACTATATTCAAGAGAGAAATACCCCTATAATTCCGACATTCCTTCCTATCTCCTTTTTTATACAACGGACATATTACTGCCAACGACCATTCTTTAGGCATCTGTTCTTTTCTCCATACTGCCTCTATTAACGTGTGTATGGACTCACTTAGTTCCTTCCCCCATATCTTACTAATTCTGCCGTTATTCCATCACTTCCTGGACTCTTATTCATTTTCAAGTTCTGTATTATCTCATTAATTTCCTCTATAGTTGGTGGTTCTTCTTCTTTCTCTGTTTGCCACGTCGTGCTGCCCCTGTCCAGCTTTCTCTCTTCCTCCACTTCTTCCTCCACTTCTTCACCATTCAGTAATTCCTGAAAGTACTCCCTCCATCTTTCTAGAACTTCTTCTTCCTTGGCAATTAGATTCCCCTTTTTATCTTTGTAAAAGACTGCTTTGTTAATACGGCTCTTCCTTTCTCCTTTTATTATTTGGTATAGATTTCGCATCTGGTTATTTTTGTAATTTTCTTCAATCTTCTGCAGTACCTCTTCATTATATTTCCTTTTCTTCTCTCTTATTAGTTTTTTGGTCTTCCTTCTTTGTCTCTCGTAAGCCATTTTTGCTTCTTCCGTTCTTTCGTTCAACATTTTTATCCGTAACTTTCCCCTTTCCCCAATTTCCCTCCTACAGTCTTCATCAAACCATTGCTTTCTTTTGTTTAACTTTCTTCTCGCATTTTTGAGCCACTCTCTCAATCCTCGCTTTCAGCCCTATCCACTTTTCTTCTATGTTGCTCTTCTCCGCCATGTCCGCTAGCTCTTTTTGTAACTTTTCCTCATACTCCTTCCTTCCCGCTCTACTTTTTAGCCTAATTGGTTTGTAAATGTATTTGCTTCTACTATTCCTAATTTCTGGCACAACTTGCTTCATTCTTGCCCCTACCATGAAATGATCGGTATCCCCATCCAGTCCCCTATAAGTTCTTACATTACTTATAGCTTTTTCTTCTGGCTTTTCAATTAGTATATGGTCAATTTGATTAACAGTTCTCCCATCTGGTGACACCCATGTACCTTTATATATTTCTTTTCTTTGAAAGTATGTACTTAGAATGGTCATATTTCTTTCCCTAGCCAGATCAATTAAGAATTTACCATTTTCATTTGTTTTTTCATGTTTGCTATGTCCTCCTATTGTCGGCTTGTATATTTTCTCTTTTCCAATTTTTGCATTTGCATCTCCTAATATTATTTTCATATCATATTTCGGTATCTTGTCGTAGACCCCGCTCAATTCGTTATAGAATGTGTGATAACCATTATAAAATAGTTCACTCATAGCAATACATCTACTTGACATGAGTAAATTTTTTACTTACCACAAATGCATATATTCTTTGGTTTACTACTTCAGTTTAATTATCATAAGTAACTTCATAAGTTACCGGTATGAAGCAGACCGTAAGTAACTTAGATTGCTTCTTGTTAGTATCAATGTTTAGGATCTCTTTTTTACTAGTGCTAAGTAATTTGTGCTTTTGTCCCCTATTCAGCTGAACTTTTTACTTACGATAATTGTATTTTTATTTATGATTATTAAATTTTTTTCTCAGTGTATTTATAAAACAAAACTTAAATATAAACATACATATTATGTCAGGTACTATGCTAAATTAATTTGGGACACAGGAGATTTTTTTTCTTCTCAACTTTAACATCACATCAGAGAGTTGCTCGGAAAATTAGTATTAATGGAACAAAAAAAAATCTACGACCTCGTAAATTATCTGGTGCTCCTTATAAAACTTTTATGTCTTCCAATTTTAAAAGCGAAGCTTCAACATTAATTAATTCCGAACTCATTATGTTGGACGTAAATTTCCCCAAGCATTTCAATTCCGACGTTCCGTTTAAGATGGTGAGTTCATATTGAGATATAAACCACCATACCACCTTCCAATTAAATATCAGGTCGTTAGTCATTGCGATATACAAGTGTCTGTGCAAAAAGGTATTTACAAGAACCTATGCCATTGATCGTCCAGTGTCGTAAACTATCGGATATTGGTATGATGTGATTTGATAAATTTATTTTAACATTTATAATTAAATTTTAGATTAACTGGCTCATATGTACAATGTAGAATATTTCTAACCTAAGTTTTTGTCTTAAGGTGAGAAGGTGTTATTGTATTGCTTCTCTGAGAGCGTAGAAAACTGTTTAACTGAAGCAGCAGTTAACCTTTATTCAATCATCTCTCCATCTGCAAATGATTTTATTTTTTTGCATTCATATTAACATTATTATATTAGCAAAGTCTGTTCCAGCAAACAGTACTTAAACATTCATTAATCACCACTCCACCATCACTTACTTTCCGCCCTAGGGAGGAAAAGTACACCTTTCCTCCCTAGGGAGGAAAAGTTGTACTTTTGCTGGGAAATAAATATATTTTTGTGAAACTTTTATTTAAAATATTTAGCTTTCATTTAATTTTCTAAATGTCAACATGACGCTTCAGTTAACTAGAAATGATTAAAACGAAATCATCATTTTTGCTATAGAATAATAAATTTTCTTAGAAGAGGTGCTATTTATCGATAGAATTAAATAAATTTATTGAAATGGTTAAGAAATTCAAGCGATTTTGTAACCTAGAATAAATGATAATTATAGGGGCATACTTGCGCCTAAATTATATGCAATCCCATTAACATATTTTTTGAAATTCTTTCCCTTATACGCAGGCAACCTTATGTATTTGCATGTTCGACTCTAGCGCCTCTGAGGATAGATACCTAAACTACTAATAAGCGTCAAGATTTGTCTAATTCCAATTGGACAGGGATATGTAAAAGTATAGCATAATACCATTATTTAAATATTGCTCTGTCTTCACTAAACAGTTACAGACCTATTGCTTTAATTTCAAGCATCTCTTTCCTACACCTGCAATCTTACTTCGACAGACATAAAATTATGTCACGTCAACAGCATAGATTTATCAGAATTTGCCTTTACAATGAGATCATATTATGTGACTTGAGTAAGGCTCTCGATACAGTTAACCATGCCCTTCTTGTCAGTAACTACAAACCTATGGGATTAGAGGTAACACCTTGAGTTGAATAGTATCTATTTTATCTATCGGAAAGATGTCAATTTGCAAAAAGATCACATATAACGACAATGATGGCCTACCACATTTGTTGGTCTTCCATTTTACCAATAAATATTGGACTGCCTTAAGGGTAGATCCTGAGCCCAATTCTGTTTAATCTTTTTCTAGATGATATCAAAGAGTTTCTTTCATTTGATTGCTTTGCTTGTTTTCAACATGCGTGCTGTATTCATTTCACCGGATTTCCAGCAACCCCAGTGACCAACTATGTTTATTTCATATTTTATAAATATTTAAAAAATATTAAATCTTTCTTGAATATTAGTTATATTAATATAATATGCATAAAATATATTATAGAAAATACATTAGGAACACATTTAAAAAATATATTTGTTATGTGGCATTAATAATATTTTATTGCAAATGTTTTCTCAGTATATTTTTCATAACTCTGCAAGAATATTTTGCTTTGTATTTCTGTGAATATTTATTTCATATAAAAAAAAAGATTGAATTTTTGCTTTTGTACATTTGGTGCGTAGGACGAATAATATAAAATGGGTAAAATATGCGTACATATTAAGTAGGTATGTACCTATTTAAAATGATAGTTTAAAGATTAAATTAGATAATATATATCTAATATGATTTAATTAGTATCTAAGTTGAGCGCTGTAACTTTTCTATTAATATATCTGCGTTTCGTATTATATTACTTGTAATATTTGTAAGTTGCGAACGTCAACACAACACCTCTATTCATTACGGTGCCGGTGTTATATGATTTAGTATTGTTTATGCGTCTATGGATTAGGTACATAGAATGCATACGCGCACGTGCGAATCATCAACGTTTCATTCGTTTGTCCGTTACATGTTATAGTTTATAATAGTATACGATTAGGGCAGATTAGGGTTAACTGTGTAATTAATTGTTGCGGGGTGTTTTTAGTTTTTGTGGTGACTACGAGGTAAGCAAAACTTTGAACATGTGATGGCATTTATAAGATAATTGGAATGCTCAATATCGCTATGTACAGAAATCGTTTAATAATATAATTGTAGGAATTTTATGCATCATATATGTACTGCATCTACCAGATAAATTGCTAGTTTGATTTGCTTAAGGGATTCATCTCGTAGATAAGCGTTATAACCTCAAATAGAGGTTAGATACGTTGTGTTGTTTTATTGTTTGTACGTAGAATGTTTTCAAATATTATGAAATAAAGTAAAAATAAGTATCGTATTTATTAGAATGTAGCTACCACTTCAATTATTGTAAAGCTCCCAAATGTATTAGTTAGGTGTTGATAATGTTGTACGATGTTTTATTCATGGTATGATCTAATACAATTGGCATTGTTTTAGAGGCATAAGGAAACGCCATAAGAGCGCCACTACCGAAGATATGAAAAAAGCCATAGGGTTGTACCTGGCACCAGCCAAGGCTAGACTTAAAATGAGTATTTTCATTTTTATTGGGCTTATTCAAATAAAATGATAATAAATACGTTTGTTTTTTATTTAGAACACTTCAATTAAAAAATAGTGATTAATTTCATAAACCTATGCCTTAAAAGATTGATTATTGATTATTAACTTGTATGGTGAGTGTGAAAAAACCAACCAAGAACAATTTTAGTTCATTTTGACAAATTAAATAGATTGCATGAAAATTCTCAATTTTCATATAAATATTTTACAAATATTTTAGAAAAAATAATAGCGCTACATTAATTTTAAAATATGGAATAAGTAATTTAATTGAATATTTATCTATATTTTAGAAAAAAAATATGAAAAATATATTCAAAAACCTCTCAAGAAAAATATTTATAAAATATATTTTTAAAAATATCTATGTAATATTTCTGGCTGTTAGGGTTATATGCAGGCAACTTTATGTACTTGCATGTTGACTCTAGCGCCTCTGAGGGTGGATACCTAAACTACTAATAAGCTTCAAGGTTTGTCTAATTCAAGTTGGACAGGGATGGGTAAAAGTATGGCATAATACCATTATTTAAATATTGCCCTGTCTTCACTAAACAGTTAGAGACATATTGCTTCAAGTTCAAGCATCTCTAAACTAAATGCTTTTCTACACCGACTGCAATCTTACTTGGACAGATATAAAATTATGTCACATCAATAGCATGAATTTACCAGAATTTGCTTTCACAATGAGATCGAATTATGTGGCTTGAGTAAGGCTCTCGATAAAGTTAACCATACCTTTCTTGTCAGTAAACTACAAACCTATATAGGATTAGAGGTAACGCCTTGAGTTGAATAGTATCTATTCTATCTAACGGAAAGATGTCAATTTGCAAAGATCACATATAATGACAATGAGTGCCTACCACATTGGAGTGCCTTAAGGGTCGATCCTGGGCCCAGTTCTGTTTAATCGTTTTCTAGATGACATCAAAGAGTTTCTTTCTGATTACTTTGCTTATTTCAACCGTGCTGTATTCATTTCACCGGATTTCCATCAAATGATTGAATTGACATTTCGTAGGTTAGCCCTATGAAAAATTGAGCCGGTCAGTGGATCAATAGTTACTCAACCCTGCATTAAAGCACACCAGAAGAACCCCATTTGTTTTTAAGGGAATGCGGGGATAGATTTCAAGAAAGATCTTTCAGAGTTCACCTCGCACGAATCTCAGCACAACAAAATCAATCCCACCAGCGAAAACGTTCACATCAGAAGCACGTCACATCATCCCCGTACGTCGAGAATCGCGCAACGACTCGTGGTGCCTTACGCAGTAGTTCCTTCCGAATTTATGTCTACATCTGTATCACGTGTTACACGATTCGACGTACCGTTCCGTGTTCTCCCAAATGCATTTACCGCACTGACAAGCCATTACGGAATGAATGGAAAATGATGTGATGTGTGTATGCTCGCTGTTGCCGGTTCTCTCGGAGATGTCTGTGTGGCGCTTTAGAGTGGCGGCTGTTTAGCGCCTTCAACAACTACGTGAAATTCGGCTGGGGTTAAGCGAAATGTGTTCGTTTAATGTATCGCTCTTGTATGGACCCATTTGTGCGCGCGTGTTGTATGTACCTATAGATATACTATGCGGAGGCGCGTTAATACCAGTTGGATTCACGGTATTGCGCATGAATTCGACGATGGAAAGGTGATAAATTGAGAATTTACGTCATTTGCGTTGAAAACATTCAATAAATCTGGAAAATGTGACAAAACAAATAGTGGAAATAGGGAGATATCTTGGTGTGTTTATCGAGATAACAAGAAACTATTTAAACCATAAAGCAATACCCCGAATAGCAACGCTTCAATCCAAAAAAGGACAGTTAAATCAGAATGTTAATAACGGCCACAAAGCGAAATTCGTGTCACGATTTGTGCAATATTCCATCATGCACTTAACAAAATCGTCTTTAGTATACTTTTTCGCTTTTAACACTAATTTAGTAAAATGATAAATATCGCAAAATTATTTATTTTTGCAGAAATTGTTATAATGACATTTGGAATTGCACTTTATGCCCTTAAAGCAACATTTGAATTTCTCATCGATGCAAAACTTTTGCAGTAACGCTTATGAAGTTGGCCTACTTCCAGATGACAGCATTAATGCTGAGCGAAGTGTTAAAGAAGTTGCAAAAGTTCATCATGTTTAATAGATATATAGATAGATAGATAGTACATATTTATTCAGTGTACACAAAAGGCATGTCAAATCGAATAAATACAGGCCAAATCATGAATGTTTGTAGTTACGTCATATTTTGCTTATGACGTATGCAAGCGTCTAAACAAATTCAAGGCACACCAACATTGTTTACAATGAACTGTACGAAATGACAATTGTCAAATTTAATGGGTTATACGCAGTTTTAATAGTTTTCTTTTATAACTGAAAGGATTGGTTCAGTTTTTAGTCAACATTGCGTTTTAACAACAATCATGAGTAATGCAACTAATAGGATTCTAAATAGTGAACTTTTCTATCGACAATGATTTCTGATCAGGCTAAGCTTATTATTAAAGTGGTTCTCAATGAAATAAAATGCTATTACCGCAATAATGTAGTTTTATATCAAAACCTTATTTCCAAATCAAAATTTAGAAAATATTCAAGCAACATAAAAGTATTTAGTTTTTATATACTACCAATGAATTAATTAAACGAAAGATGATGTTTTATTTTTATGTCAGCAAACATAATTTCTATATACAATTGTATGTACAAAACATAATATTGTAGTAAATTAAATTAAAATATGTCAATATTGAAAGAAAAGAATAGTGCAATTAAAAATATATTTAATTTGTGTGTTCACTCTCATCTTCTGATCTGCAATTAACTGTCAGAACAAAGTCATGTTTGCTTCACGTTCGTACCACTCTTTAATTATTTCCCCTGTGTGATTTATGCAATTTGGACAGGTGTCTGGTGTAGAGCTGTCCAAACTTTCTTGCCACAATCCCAATACTTGTTTATCGCCATAACCATTCCCGACCATATGCTTATTATAATATCCTTTCGCATGTGCCCATATCAATTCGATAGCATTGAAATCGCAGTGATACAGAGGAAGTCTCAGAACTTTATGTCCATGTGCTCGAAGTAATTCATCAAAAACATAAACCTTGACCATAAATTACTTTACGAACATCCATTTTATTTCTCTCTGACACATCACATGTTTTGGATATCAATCGTGGCTTGTACAGGGCTGTCGAAGCACTCCATGAAGGAACAGCAGATGTAGCTTTCTTCTTGCGCTTTGTGTTGTAGATGATACCCATAAAAATGCTCAAAGTATTCGAAACTTTCTACAAGTTGTATATAAGTTTAATTTAATAATAACCAATTACAATTTACCCATGGACCGCATCAACGGATATTAGAGGACTTCCATTTCGCTTTTTCCTCCACGAAATACACTAGTAAACGACTGACCACTCTTGGCAACAAGAACTAATCGTTTACCGGGCATCTTTGAACTGAACCAGAAAAATGTGTTTTAAGCCTTTGTATGTTTACTTTATATCTATAAACTTACCACAAACTAAAACGATTTACTTCACTATAGCTCTGAAAAGAATTTTGGTTTAAAAGAAATAATAGAAGTAAATAAAAATTCAAACTTAAAGAAGGGTAAATAAACAGTAAAAAGCAGATGTCAAATGTTAACGAAGCGCTAAAGTGGGTTAAAATGGCGTGGTTGCATGCAATGAAGTAAACATTATGAAAGGTCTTATTTACGCATTACTCGACCGTATTCTGTCTCACTTACAAGCTAGTTGTATACTAATAAAATATGGACGTATAGCTTAAGTAGCTACGACTTATGTTATGTACTTCTATCTCGCTTGTGTATATGAATGTTTCCAATTTTTTGAATCTACGCTTATCTTTACTTTACCGACCTGATAATGACGTAACTACAAACATTCATGATTTCGTCTTTACGTGGTTTAACATAAATATTAAAACATAAAAAGTAGCGCTACATTCACTTGAACAAAGCAATAACCTCCTCCACGGAATAGACGCAGCGATGAATCGACAGAGAGCGTACCATTGTCTTAGAAATTTTTTCACTATTCAGGGATACAATTTTGGACGGTAATAAATTAAAAAGTGATAATCTAACAAAAGGTTGGAGATCTCTCGTAATGTTAAGCCTGTTTTAAGGGTATAATATTTGTTTTTTTTTGTTCGGTGTTTATATAAATTGAAATGCTCGTTCTGATATAACCGTTTCCATTGGAAAGATATTAATAACTTCTAAGTATATATTGCTGTGTTCATAAGAGGGAAACATCAACATATTGAAATGTAATTAATTATTTTATGTACGACCTTTGTAGTCAGGTTAATAAATTTGGTTTAGATCGTATTAGTAATCATGGAAATTTAATTTTCGTATGTCAACTGTACGATATCCTGGTATCCTAGGTTTTCACTATACTTGAATGGGGTTAGTGACCAATGTAATTCATTGAGAAAAAAGGATAAAAATCCTTGGTGACGAGAGTTGTTGATAAAAAAGCTTCTAAAAGGTTTATTTTATTTTTATCAGTGTATTGAAGTAATGTGGTTCCTGTGTTACATCTGGGTATTAAGGGATCTTCTATGTAAATCATGCAATTACTCTATTCCGAAAATATACAGAAAGAAACGTGAGGATTTGTTCGACATTTATAAGAAATTTGCTGTGTTTACTAGACACCTGGGTCTTTTTCTACATAGGATCATATATGGTATTTTGCTGTTCCGAGTCTAATCATCACACTCCTGAATGTAAACGGAGGAGGTCTGTTTCCCTGAATTTTTTGTGGTTACCGATCTTATTCTCCTGGTCTGAGCCCTTTTAGGTGAATATACGAGCGAATTCTGGATTGTCACTACAAGGAAAATCACATTTGGAGGTACTCTGGCGTCTGATGAACCGATAAACGAGGTATCTGGGTCAAAACATTGTTTAAATTATTGTTTAAATGATTTATAACTTCTATAATATTTTGAGGTTACTATTTTTCGTATGAGATTACAATTCTGAGCTTTATAAGTTGGCAAACGTGATTGGTGTTTTTCTATTCTCTTGATGATAGCGCAGGATAGTTTTAAAAGTTCCTTTTTTGAATTAAAGAACTAATTATACTGGATAATTGATACACTTGTTTGAATATTTCCAAATTAACTATACTCACCTTGAGTAAGAGTCTTCTCATACCATTTATATTGTTTCTGATATAAACTTATAATAATTCTATACATGTTATTAATGATGTACACTGTTTATTAACGAAATCACATTTTGATACATTGAATTATTAAGAGTTAAACTATAAATTCAGTATTTAACAAAGTAAAGGCATAATAGTAAACAAATTAGTGATTTAGGAGTACCCAGTCGTACAACCCTCAGGGCAGCGAGTTCGTAACTGTAAAAATAATTAAGATATAACGATATAACTACTCATTGGTGAATAAGAGGAGAGACCACTGGGTGCGCATGATCTGGAGTGGTAAAACTTTAGATATCTTGGATATATACGGGTATTTTACAGCCATCTAGTGGACATGAAGTTTGCATTGTGACTATCATTCTTTAGGATGGTATCTCCAAAGAAAAGGCAGATCTAATTAGAAAGTTATTTATTGTATTTTCTTTTCCTTAAAAAACATTAGCGGGAAATCACAAATAATATATATGCGCACTGCGCAATGTAAGAAAGGCGGAGGAGTCACTACTTGTAATATTTGTCATACAGCGAATTACACGCTTTTAAGCCAGAAAGACGCCATTCGATGATCGCCCCAAAAAAAAAACAATTCCATACTGGATTTAGTATTAAAGTTTAGTATACCTATTTCTGATAGTTTTTAAAATATTCACACTTATTTCATAAAACCGCGCAGAAGTTACTTACTATATAGAGTAAGTCATTCGGAACACTCTGTATAGCATTTTTCAGTAGATATGCATTTGTATCTTTCATTTATTTTGTAATACTACTTGAAGTATTTATGTAAAAACTCGTTGCCTATTATAAGTAAAATTAATTTAAAGACATGGGGCAATATACAAGAATAAAAGAACTTAGTAACATAAGCGAAGTATTGTTTACATGTTAACATTTACACTTCTTGTAAATTATTTGAATTTAAAGCCATTACAACTAAAGCAAAACGACGCGGTCTGTACCAAACTTTTACATGAATACGGATAAATTTACAATGAATTTACTTAGTGGCAATTGACGTCATTTCTGGTGGTAAAAGGGAGAAAATCAAATAAGGAAGAGGAGTTTGCAAATCAACTAAGAAAAAGCAAAAATTATGAGTGATAGCAAGGAAGAAAAGACTAAATAAATAAGGACGTTAAAAAGAAAAAGTGCTTATTAAGAAAGAAATACCGAATGGAAACGAGGAAATCCATTAGATTTCTACAGAGGGATGATGAAGCGATGGACCACCATCATCATGAATTACCCGTCGCAAAGAGCTCTAGGAGCAGTAAAAAATAAATTAAAAAAGAAGTCTCCAAACCGTACAAGAAAACACTCATCAACAAAAACGTTCAGTAACATTTTGTAATCGCATTTGAAATTATTAAACGGGCAATAAAACCGTATTGTCGACGGTAATTGGACGTTATATTTTATTAAACTGATATTAACGTGCAAGGCACCAGGCTTTGATGTTGGTGGCATTAATTTCGGACGCAAAGCAATCAAGCAGTGTCATAAAATATCTCCAACCCACGTTACAACGTGCACAAGTTTTAGCGTCACACCGCTACGAATAGTGTAATATCTGTCGTACTCAGCTGACGTATCCGCATTCTGCACGCTAGCAGCGTGCTCCGATGGAAATTATAACCGTAAAAATTCCTTTAAATCTTCCAGGATGCTTGTATTATTAATACTGGGTCTTTGAATATCTGGGAACATGCGGTGAATAGGGACGTGATGAATAAAAGAGCGTTTTTGCATGCTTCTATAAGGGTTGGAAAATTTACCGCTAGTTAATAAAAGTAGATGATTGATTTTATGTGTCGAATATTGTTGTAATTCAATGATTATGAGGATAAAAATAAAATTACATCTGTCAAACTATTGACATCGTGACAGAAGCAGCAACTTTAACTCTTAAAAAAAGAAATCTGTAATCAGCTGTCTGAGAAAGGATTCTTTGAATGCTTAAAAATCTAATTTCCAATACTTATCATTTGCAAAATGTAAAGAGACATTGAATTTTATTTGAGGAATAAAATTTCATTAAAATGTCAAAAATTATTTACGGTGAAGTATTATAAGTTGGGAGATTCCAATGCGACGTAGCAGTTTACGAGTGTTTGAAGCAGACATATGCAGTATTGAAGGGATACTAGGTTTTTTGGAAAGCCATGACCCGAAAATAAAAGATATCTTACCAAAAGTGAACAAAAACTTAATAAAGAGAATAATATATTAGCTGAAGTGCCGTTTTAAACAGTTAAAGTTAAAATTTAAAAAGTGGGAAACAACGTTACCGAGGTTTCAGAAGTAAACTAGATTCAAGACAACTCCGATAGAAGAAAACCATTCTACAGACCTTTTGTCTAGCCTGAGAGAAGCGGAAGAGAGAACTAGGAGGCAGTACATTAGAATTTACTTCAAAAAGGAATTCTCGAAGCAAACAAGCATGTATTTTTCGTTTAAGTACAACGTTGCAAGAAAGAGTTCAATAATTAATATCTAAAATGTCATAAATCAAATAAGAATTAATCAAATTCAAAATTCATTTCATCTTAAAAAAAAAGAATCACATATTACAAATTAGTTCATCTCTTGGTTTAGTAAATTCGCTAAGCTTAATGGACGTGTTAATAGTAAAAGTGAGTTAATCAAATACCAGGAATACAAAAGTTGGCGTCAATTCCGTCCTATAGATAGTAACAGGGTTGTAGGTACAGCCGCGTGTTGGTAATGAGGTTTGAACTAAGTCAGGTGTTGGAACATAAGAAAGTAAACGGATCTGTCCATAAAAAGAAAACGTAACTATATTTGAACTCGCATTATTATAACACTATGGATTGGTAGTTTCTGCTGTAAAAATGAAATGTAATTATTTACTTTACTAAATATGTGATTTCTACATTCAAACTAACCGGTGTAACAAATTTATTTATTACTTTAATTATAAAACATACAATTAGTATAATTATTAGTACAAAACTGCATCTCTCAGTTCTTCTATGGTATGCATCGCGGGTTTCTATAGATCCTATTTTTTAGAATAGCCAACATGAGTAATCAATGGTGGTAGATCAGGAGTGATATTTGGGGCCATCATTATGTGCTCTAACGAATCTGATCAGACAAAAAACTCGCTCTCGCGGATATTTGGCAGGTTGGCGAGCAGTATGTGCTGGACATATTCGTGCTGTGAAAATAACTGCTTAATCTCATTGTTCGTGTAACTCTACAATTAAACATTTCCAACATCTGTTGTAACTTGGGCTGTGCAGTTTCCTCGAAGAAAAATTGGCCATTATTTGTTTGCCTAGACATAGCTAACCAAACTCCAACTTTTACGGGATGCAATTGCGTTCTCGAAATTCGTGTGGATTTCTGCAGACCAGTACAATAGTGGGTTGTAAATTGATTAGTTTCTGTTAGATAAAACCAGGGCTTCATCGAGAAAAATGATTATTGGAGCAAGTCATCGTCCCTTAAATTGTTATTAAACCCAGTGACAATAATTCCAATCGTTAATCGTGATCTAATGTAATATTCCTGTACCTAAAACTTTATATGGTGAAAATCTCTCT